>BGPT01001617.1:21217-42484 GCA_003297045.1 Symbiodinium sp. clade C Y103 | reverse complement strand
TGCCAGGAGGAGGCGGGAGGAGGAGGAGGAGGTTGTCCACCCCCGCCCCCCGCGCAGCTGTGATAAAATCTAGTAACCCTCACCTGGCAGGTGGGGAATCAAGCATATTCCTTTTAGATCCCCATTGGATAGTGGATTTCCCATTGGGAAAATCGGCCGCATCATCTTCAGAAAATCCAGGATGAGACATTTCACCAACCGGATCATTAGCCACAACCCCTAAAAGCTGGTCATGTTGGTATCCGAAGCATCCATTTTGTGGGGCTGACAATTTTTGATCCATAGCTACTTAAAAGAAAAACAGGGAATAGCACTTAAGACCCAACAAATATCGACTGGGCATTTTTGAATACGAAGCATCAATGTTTGAGGACATTTGAGGACAGACAGGATTTTCCAACCATGTGAGAATACCAAACAGTAGGTCCTAAACTGCTTGGGGATCTAAGATCTCTCCTTCAGCACAAAGCCACTCAAATTGCCGTGTGCCACAAACAGAAACTTCTTTTCAATATACAGGAAAGTCAGCTAAAGTCATCTACAACTGGTGCAAGATTTGTTCAATTGTGTATTGGTCCATTGCCCGCATCCAGACTTGGAAGCAGGTGATGCTCTGGGGACAATTGGCCGCAGGGTGAGGCTGTCCGGAGATCTTGGCAAAGCTTAGGCCCTCAAGATGGGTAGGTTCATTCATAGCTAGGCGAACTGTTGGATTTATCATGGTTATAGTTATTTCTATAGTTGGGGTTATAATCTTATATACCAACTTATAACTTCCCGGATGTTGTATTGTGTCCTGGGAAAATATCGGCCCATTGACTCGCTTCCCAACCAATCATAAAGGTCTATCGCTAGCCTATTCTTGTTTGTCAGTTTTGGGTGATACCGACCTTTTTATTCTCATTCCCTACTTTTCAGATCTGACACTTTCTTGCGGGATTCACAAACGGGAGCGACCCGGACATTGGCCATCTTTAATGGGCTTTCCTAAGGGTTAAGAGGATTTTGTAGCAAGTTCTAAATTGTTCTTTTGTTTCATAACCTTTGTCAACAAACAGTTTTAATACGCCAGACAGCTCGTGCGTGAAGTTGCCAAATAAAAACCCTTTCTGCCTAGGACCATCCTGGTCCATCCTGGACCAGCAACCAGAAACACCAGATGGCCTACAGTAAATCTCACTATGTTCAGCCGCAGATTTACTGCACCAACAAACGGCTAAACATATTTTTGAACCAGTAACCAGCATTGTTTCTATAGTTCTTTGGGACTTGCCATGTTTTTACCCAGACTCTGGCGACCATCCACAAAATCTTTGTTCTGTAGTCTTGACCCGGTACCATAGTATGTAAAACCAATACCAATGTCCTTACTGGCGTCAGTAAACGCTGAGGCGTGCACAATCACTGATGCGCGGTTTAATCTTGCATAGCCTGCAAATCGGGCAGAAGCATGTCAGCAAACGGTGCATTGATTCACTGGCACACACTTAGACTTATCTACAACGCATTGTAAATCATTATAGATCAGTGTAACATACTTAGTGAATTCAACCCATCTGGAAAAAAAACATGTTGATCATCAGTGAGCGGTGAACAGTTTCCCAAGTTGAGGTGCATTCTCCCTTCCAGCCAGTCCTCAAAACAAAGTACCAATTGAAATCCCATAGCAATTCTAGTTTGACGATGTTTGAGGTGTATTCATAATCGTAGTTGGCGGACTTATATCCCAACTTATGGAAGTCACAACACCATGGTTACATCCATTCAGAACCCCAACCGCACCAAGAAGTATAAGACAAATCTAAAAACCGGGTTCAGGGTTCCAATGAAGTCAACAAAACCGCTTGCCATCATGAGCTTTGTGATGCTTTGTGGCCAGTAACATCGCCCATGGTCGAAAAAACAAGTATAAAAAACATGTCATATGGTTGGTTGTATCACTCCCATTATATATATAATATGTATATAAATGTAAATATATAAATATAATATGTAAATATGAAATACATTATAAATCTACAAATTATATTTATATACATTATATGTGTGAAAAATATATGATATGTGCATATATATATATATGTATAAATATATATATATGTATAAATATATATATGTGTATATATATATATATGTATAAATATATATATATATATATGTATATATATATGTATATATGTGTATATGTATATATATATATATGTGTATATATATGTATATATATATGTATAAATATATATATATATATGTATATATATGTATATGTATATGTGTATATATGTATATACATATATATGTATATATATGTATATATGTATATATATGTATACACATTATGTATACACATTGTGTACAGATATATACAATATATATACATATACATTAGATATACATTATATATACATTATATATATTTGTACATGTATAATGTATATATTATATACATTATATATATATATACATATCATATAAATTATTTTATACCAATGCCATGCATTCTCATATTCTTGACACGTCCCCCATGTTTTTGCTACAATTTGTTGGCTTTACACCCTCATAGAGGTCATTGTGTACACTCAAAGCCCTTAAATATCTTAATGGTCAACCGATGATATTCCCTTGGCTTCTCCAACGATCCATCCGTCCCCGGGCATTGGCCTTGCATGTCAGTGTAGACATGCTGATATGCTTGATTCAGCTGTGCCACCAGCAGGTTGACCAGGATGATGGACACGATCAGAACGAAAATGATGATCACCTCAGGTGCGTACGACTGTTGGATTTCTGGTAGGATATAGCAGATATACAGTATCTATGGTTGAATGGGAAAACTAAATCTATAATCGCAATTTTTGGGATTTTGTTGGGCGTTGACTAACTTCCCACATCTTCCCACAGATTCCATGAGTTGATCACTGAGCGCTGCCAGCACACAACTAACAGGTTTGTCTCCTGCTCAAAAAGCTGATAATAGGCCTGCGCTTGCGCAGCGATGAGCGAAACAAAAACAGCTGGATCAAGTTGCGTCAAAAAGCAGAATCATGTATCTGCTACAATTAGAAAAACGACCACAACACTGTGTGGTGTGCATACACACTATATGTGGTGTGCTATATATATATATATTGAATTATATAGATATAGAGAGACACACATTTGACGTGAATATGAAGGTAATTTCAGAAATGGGTCATCAGCGCACTTTCTCCCACCATCCTCTGGACGCTTTCGGTTCCATGGTGCAAGGGCAATTGCAGTTGAAGATCAATTTCAGATATGACATGAATGTGTGAAAATGGGGAAGAGAAAGTAAGACAAGGTTTCTATAGGTTTCTCATGGTTTCTCCTCATTTTTTAATAAAAATAACCCAAAATGACCGCTATAAGGTTATCCAGAGTTGTCCAGTTACCATTTTCCAACGCAGCCACACGAATGCAGTTTAAGAATTTGGAGCCGGAAACGAATGATTGGAGTCCGGGGAAGATGTGCCTAAATCCTGGCAATGGAGAGGTTGACCACTGGTCCATCACCTTTAATTGATTAAACAACAAAAAAAAGCGTAAATTAGGTGATGTTAAAACCCCCAAACAGGGAAATCTTTGATAAAGCCTGTCCTGAGGAAACATTGCCAAGGACATCTGCGTCAAGGAAAGGAGCCACGTTCCAAAATCCTCGTATGCTCGTGGGGAATCAAGGCTATGGTTGGGACATACACCATGGTCAGTCTTGGGTACCCTCTGGTAAACTAACATAGCTATGGAAAATGGCCATAGAAATAGTGGATTTTCCCATGAAAAATGGTGATTTTCCAGTTCGCTATGTTAGTTTACCAGAGAGTACCCTTCAATTTCTGATGATGAGCAGAACAATCCCCATGACAAAAATAGCAAAGGATTGAAATATACAGCTACACTGCTACAAGGTTTACAATGGCTTACCCACAATGATTCTATGCTTGGGACAGGTGCAACACATTTCAAAGTGATTCTCATTATTCATGATTCCTGGTTAAGCAAGTTCCCCTGGTCGACCCCAAGAAACAAAACAAATGGACCCAAACATGGGCATGTCTGAGTATGGAACATCAAACTCACCTTCTTCTATATTGCTGGGCGAACTGCTACATGTCATTTCCCAAATAAAAAATAAGTTGTTTTCCTTGAACAAAAGTGTCCCCGCCAGTGGGCTAAAGGCATCGAGGTCCCTATACCCTTTGCACTTTGGGCGCACTTTGATCATCCCCAAGTGGGTGAACCTGCACCTCTTCAACCAAGTAAATGGAAGCGAGTTTTGCGCAGAGATTTTCAGTGTGAGATTGCAAAGAAGCCCACTCGCGACTATCAAATTTCTTCCAACAGCAGGTACCTAGAGGTCGTTGTGAGATTTGACTTTTCTAGGGTTCCATTATAGCTTTCAGGTGGATACCGAATCATCTGCGAACTCCTTGAAGCAACACCTGCCTATTCTTGTGGGACCCTACAAATACCTCCAACAAAAACCATCAAGCAACATGGGTGTACTGGTCACTGCTCATTCTATCTGATACCTGGCCCAACTTGGGAGGTTTGGTCATCTTCCGTCAAGAGGAACAAAACACGTTTTATCATTGGAAGCAAAACTGAAAGCATTGGTGAATGTCCCATGACTTGTGGATTCAAAACAAGTGACTCCCGGAATGGTTGGGTGGTGTTCGAATGGGATTTTTTTGACTGCCCCTGATTTTTTGGGTGAGATAAGCATGATGATGCAGATAAGGATCTCAGCAAATACTTCAAACTCAATAGAACTCTGTGAGTTTTTACGGTGTTTTACCATATTTCATTGGTTTTATCCTTACATTCGCCCCACAAATCCTATCATTCTTGCGGCCCCATCATACAACAGCCCGCAACAACTTCCAACCCCTTTGCTCAGTATATACTTCACTCAAGGTCCTCCAATGGTCGGGACCATGTTATATGAAATAACATATCTAGGCAAATTAGTGTAATTCACAAATGTTGTTGAAGGTAATCAAACCTATTTTAGGATGATTCCCCTCATTTACCATCATTTTAGTGAAGTCGTTGTGAAGTCACTACAATCTTCCCAAATGACACATATTCCACAAGTCGGCGTACCTGAGTTTTGATTGCGATTATACCACCGTTCATAGCCGCCAGGCCCGTTATTATGACCTACCCTTAATTTCCCATTTCTGGTGGATTCAGCAGGGGAGAGAAAACACAACCAACTCAGCAAAATATTTCGTAAACAAATGTAAACAGGGAAAAACATCTGAAGTTTCAACAGTGGGTCTACACTGAAATCCTAAATCCAAAAAACATGCTCTAAATTCATATCATATTGCCTAATCGTTCCACCTGAGCCGGTCATCTCAAAATGGGTTCAGAATGTAAACTATGGGCCGGAATGGGGGTTCCCAAGTTTCATTAAGACCAGGTTTTATCTCATTTTTTTTTGCACACCAAAATATAATCTTTTCATGGGGGAGGTAATTGAACAGTTTGCTATGGAAAATGGACCATAGATTTATATACTTTGATCTTTGCTGATTTACCATATACAGTACTAAGTAATAATCAAAATGTGTAGATCATTTCTCTACTAAAAGCGGTGATTTTCCATTTTGCAAACAGTAAGGACCTAACAATTTGGGGTACACTGCATGTGTTTCCGGTGTGCCAAGATGTGGCAAGCATCCGCAAAGTCCACCAGTTCATGTTCCAGTGCCATGATGGCTGTTGAGAACGAAATGATGAGGAAGAGTAAGGCCATGATGAAGAGGGCCACCTGCACTCAGTGCCAGGAGCCAAAGATTTGCAAAACTAGGTTGGAAAAAAACATGCGACTCTCAAAAGTGTTGAGGCTATTTGGTGGCTCAGCCCCAATTACCGTAGCCCTAGCTAAAGCTGGGTGCATAAGCCGCTTGCTAAGTAGGATGGACAAATGGGAATGGACTACTACTGACCTCCAAATGTCCCCTTGTTTGGCACGGCTATATGATATTTCAAGCCATCTACATCATCAACATTCATCAACCATCGTTTTAGCATGGTATTTGGATGACACTTCACTTTTTTTGGGTGATCCAATTTTTCACCACTGGTCTCACCATCGATCTCACCATGGATCCGGAAGGTCAGAACGCGCCTCTGACAAAACCCGACCAAAGACCAAGACGTAGGCACTGATGTGCATAGAGAAAATCGAAAAATCCAACCTCAACATGGCCAATCTTGGACAATACAGTACATATGATAGGACATGAAAATACAATATTAATATATGTCCTACCAAAAGTATAAGGCTTAGCTATCGCCAATGATGACGGCAAATCTCTTCCGCAAAAGTGTCTTTCCTAGCTTTGTATTTTATTCCCAGCCGTTTCATTCATTTCCTCTATATATAATGAAATCATCAAAAAACTTAGGACAACAAGATAGAACCCGTTCACGCCCAGCGGGGGTTATCTCAAAATTGGGTACCATACCGACCATACCCCTAAATCCACAGTTGAATTGTCATCATTGCCATCATTATATAGAATTGCTATTTGGGGTATACCAAGTTTTTCAGACATCCAAATATCGTATTGCTGATGATATCCCATCAACTTCCTTTTGTATATCCCCAGATATACGCAATTGGTGATGGTTCACCCCCCATTTTCGGACAAACAAAGGTAGCCCTGGTTGAATCATCTACTGTACTCAAAGGGTACCTATGGAGGTGAGGTATCCAGGCATCAAGCCGGTCAAATTGACAAAAAACATTGAGATGTTCCTAGTAATGCAGCATTTGGATTTGAAGCAATTCTATTTGATATCCATCTATCTATCCGTCTTCACAGGAACTCTTTAGCAACATCACTGGAACATGCATTCCTCACAGCAGGGCTACCTTAGATGATCCGATGTTCTCCTCTGGTCACCCTGCCCTTTCCTTTGAAAACCTCTGGTTTTCTTGTGTTTTCTTTTCTTTTCTTTTTTATCTTATTAGCAGAAGTGTGTTTTCTTTAACAGGTGTTGGTGAGATACTCCACATTTCCACCACAGTATGGGCCAAAAGCTAGCAGTGTCAACCTTTCCAACGCATGGGTTGCACCAAAATATGGCTTTAATTGTGGGAGGAAACCAGAAGAAACTACAAGAAGCACAAAGGAACTAGCTAAAATCAGTCTTTCTGAAATTATCTATTTTTCCTGTGGTATCCTTTGATTTCCTTTGGTTTCCTTTGGTTTCTTTTGGTTTGGGGCTGGGTGGATTCTATGGTTTCCTTTGGTTTCCTTTGTTTTCCTTTGGTTTACTTTTGTTTCCTCAGGTTTCCAAGGGGTCAACAAGGAAAACAAAATCCAAGGAAAAGGCAACCCAATCAAAGAAGTCTAAGGAGGCTATAAGCCCATAGAATGCATCAATCATGCCTGTTGCTAACAATTGTGCAAGACATCTATCCATCTATCTATTTCTACCTTGTTACATATCACGTATATTTCTGTACTTATGTATTTGTGTACTTGTGAAATTATGTATTAATTCATGCATCTATGTCTGCATAGTATATTGTTGATTCGGCTGATGTTGATCAACCACCTTGGTTGGCCAAGTTTGACCCATGGCCATAGCCGAGGCACAGCAAGGTCCAATAGAGCAGGATGGCGAGGCAAGAGAACATGGAATAGATGCGCTTTGTCCCACCTGCGACCTTCTCGCAACTGGTGGCGAACAGTTGATCCGAGTCATCATCCATGGAGAATTCTC
The DNA here is from genome assembly GCA_003297045.1 of Symbiodinium sp. clade C Y103. Classification (NCBI taxonomy): domain Eukaryota; class Dinophyceae; order Suessiales; family Symbiodiniaceae; genus Cladocopium; species Cladocopium sp. clade C. The sequence continues at coordinate 34,723 of BGPT01001617.1, read as the reverse complement.
CGCAATGCCAAATCGGCTCTTCGATACACATGCCAACTAAGAGCCAGAGAAGAACGAAGTTTCCGCCAGATTGAAGTGAAAATAAATACCTGAGTGGCTGATCGTTGGAGCAGAATCACTTAAAGATATGGCAAGCAACAGAAGAAACAAAACAGTACCCATTTCTGAACTGATATTTTGAAGTGTTTGGGACACAAATATGAACACATGAAGATGTTTGGAGGAGGCCACTTTATTGATCTTTATTGCAAACTGGGACACCCATCTTGGGACTCACAACAGACTCACTGACCGGCGATTGTCAGGTGAATATTGAGAAGAACTCCTCAAGGTTCAGCCGGTAGTTTAAGGGGGCTAATAGATTTCAATGAGCTTTGGATGGTCTATTACGAAACTGATCATGATCAACTTCTTGGGAAGGTCTCGAATATATCAAACCATGAAAAATGGTCTGGGTATGAGTCAACATAGAGACCCCCAAAGTGAAACAGTTCACCTCGAAAATGTGCCCACCTCAGGTGGTGCCTCTGAGTTAATAAGTTGCTACTCACTTGACAATACATGTGTATAGTGTAATGTCAAGGTGGGATTAATGTCTACCCCCTAGTAATGGTTAATGTCAACCACTATTTGGGGAATCCTCCATGATTTTCATACACCATGGTTTATTAATCCCACCTTGACATTATATACATACAGTCCCCCCTGAACCCACCAGTGAGCCTAGTTCTATGGGCACCACCTTTCCGAACAAACATCGTGGGCACCTTCCAGCACATCATGGGGCGCAGCCCATTTCTTGGCAAGATGCATAAAAGCACAATTCGTGATTTGTGGGATATCTACCTACAGTGGGGGGTTCTTAGAATGGAGAACCTCACATCCAAGCCAAACGCATCATTTTGAATTGAGGGAAACAAAGGATTAACTTTGTCATTTATTGGCATTTCAGGTTTTATAAATATGTTTACGAAACCTCCCAATTTGGATCGTTTATAGTCATTTCAGCTTCAAGATGTGTAAGAAACTTCCAAATTCGAGTCATGTTGGGTAAATATAATATTCATAATCATAATCCCCACTAAACCAGGAGTATCATCCCCTACAACCAATCAACACTGGCATCTTTAGCAGATCAAATCTACAGAAATCATGGAGCATTTGTTGGACAAGATGCTGAGGGATTGGAATATAGAAGGTCCGGTCAATCGCTCCGTTCCGGCAGTCAGCGATGAAGCACCGGATCTGCGTGTAGAGGATTTTGCACATACTTCCGAGGTACCTAGCAAAAGGAAAATGATGGCTTTGTCAAAATATCATGCCAATCTACATGTTAAAAATGTTATATACCAATCATATTGTTTTCGCAAAAAATATGTGTGAACTAAGTGGGAATATATATATATATATATGGGATATCTATGGAATAGCACGCATGGTATACTAAGTAATATCAGAACATTTATAGAATACCACGGAATATACCAATCATCGCATTATCAAAATGATAGACAAGAATATCGTACCTATATTATATGTTATAATACTATTTTATATGTATATATATATATATTATATATATTATATATATTATAGTGATGTATCAACAAGGGGCAGGGTTATCAAAACCAAGGGCTGGTAGTCTGGATGGTGGTTACCCATGGCTCAGCGTGGCATCAACTCATCCATTATAACTATACATTTTTTTTGGTAAATCAGTAAAAAAAAGGTGACCACATGTGACCACACTATTTTGAGCAGTTTGGAACATGCTCCAACTAGATCAACTAGGTTTTTGGCGTGTATTCCCGTGCATCTTGCCCTGCTGGATCAGTTCGGTGAGACAATGGCCATTGAAGATATTGGAAAACGAAGCACACATCGGGTCACAGAGATTAAACTATTAGACACTATGAAATCATCAACAATCCGAAACACAACTTCCCGCAAGGCAACCACCACATGGGAGCCTCGAGTAGAGCCGAGTAGTTCACCAGTCTTGGGATCTACGGCCACAACCAGTGGTCGGTGGTTGAAAAACCGCACGGAGAAATAGAAAAAAACAATGTTCCAAAGTTTTGTTTGTTTCATCATAGCTAATAAGATCTAATTAATTTCTAATATTCTAATTATATAGCTAATTATCAAAAATCATCATGTTCATCGATTAGGGAAATCATGGTAAATCATCGAACTAAATGTGCCAGTGGACCATGGCCCACGGAGTCGAGAAGACTATTAAACGGAGGTTTCCAATCCATGGGGGCACCCCCAAAATCATCCATTTCACGCGCGGACAAAAACCTCAGCCTGGTCAGTCATGGATGGCACGGCCAGTCTTCAGATATCCTGCATTTCCCAGGGCTTAGTATATTATACATATATATATAATTATATGTATATATTTTTTTTCCCATTCGGCCCATTGTTGCGTCTCACGCAGCCGAGATGAATTCATGTTCAGCCGTCGTGGCCGATGAAATCACCAAAACCTTATCTCGCATTTGCTGTAAGATGCAAGAAGGAATATTATGTGATCATAGATTACTGTATTATATATCCATGAAATGGCAAAAAAAATCATGTTATATATATATATATCAAGTTCGAGACTACCCATCCAAGGAGAGTTTCAACATATCGGGAAGTTGTCCTTTTCTCTTTCAGCCCAGCTACAAAAAAACTCGACACACGAAGACCACGACGTTTCGCTCCAGGGTCTCCGTTTGTCCAAGGGCAGATGGATATGACAAAAAGGACTGGCTGGTGACCGCTAAACCTGGAGCGAAAGACAGCGATCATCCTGGTGACCTCATGACCAAAGGGTTCACATTCTCTGCTTGAACCCGTCCTGAAAGAAAAACACGGTGTAATATCATACAGTGCATCCAAGTGTTTGGGTCATCTCAAGCCAGAGCCTGTAAAATGAAAACGTTGTGTGAAATCATTATATATGTATATCCTGCTTTTAGACTCTTTAGGCACAGAAAACGGACAAGATTTAAATTCAACCATCAGATTGGGTATAGGAGATTCGCCAACAATGTTTGGCAGATTCACCAACATGCCAGAATGATTATATAAATTATATACTATGTTTTCATTTGTCCTTTCCTTACAACAAATATGACGATTATGAACACAAATGTTGCTACGCATCAAAACAGAGCACTCCGGTGTCACATCAAATGAGCGGTGGGATGTGAAGCATTCCGACGCAGAACCACAGATCTGTTGGTGGATAGACAACTGCCTCTTGGGCTTGGTCGCTGGTTATCAAGAGGAAACGTGGCCAACCCAACCTTCTCTGCACATGAACAAAACACACCCAAAACCCAGAAAAAGAACAAGGTACAGTAGTACGCTAGAGAACTTGGTGAACTTGGTCTTTACAAGGTAGTGCCCTCCAGTTATGTCTGTTGGCTTATACACCCAGTGAACCAATTCGATATCCCCCATAAACCCCCTCCGTCAGCCTACAGTTACCCAGCATGCTCCGACCAGTCACCTGTCCCACTGACTTCCATCCACTTAGTTGTTTTGCCCAGAAGCAAAGAGTGAAGAGGAAATAGCAGCGACCAAGCAGAAAATGATAGGCCACTAGTCGTGTCCACATTAAATCAGCCACCAACACAATGGTGAATTGGCTGATCCTCAATTCGTGCTGGTGGTGCACTATCTGCTGCTGGAACAATGAACAACATTTTGGAATCTGGATACTAGATGCAACCAGCCTGATGTTACACCCCAAAACATGAAACGATTAAAGCAAGAGCTGTAAATGGGTGTATTTACCTTTCCCATGGCTATTTGTGGATACTCTGCAACGATGTATTGAAGCAGCTCGGCATTCTATCCGGCGTTTATGTTCAAAGATTAGCTAGGCTACGGTCTTAAAGTAGCCCTCGACCAAGGTTGACTCAGACATTAGGTGCTTGGTCACTGGTCACCCATCGGCAACCCGTCCCGCCATACATTGCCATTGCCAACTTGTCAAGCATCATCACAGGATTACCGTACTCCACCTCAGAGTCTGACTGTGACTCAGGTAAAATTCAGATATAATATTATATATTATATATACTCAACAACCTACTGGTTGGTATGTGGCTTTGTCCAACAATGGTGGTGGGAGATATCCCGAAATTGCCATCCTAATTGGGACATGATAGGAACACGAGAAAGAGAACCACTGAATTTTGAAACCTTGGAGTATTCGACTGTTGCACAAACCCATGTCAACCCCAGAGGTATCGGGGTACGATGTCGGTATGTCTCATCAACATCGTACGGTTGATGCATGGAGTAACTTTAGCAGATATAAATAGAGCAAGTATACCATGTTTCAGCATCTGAGAATGGAAACATTGACATTGCTCCGGATGCAGGGCGGTGGAATTAGAATCATGAAAGACCTCCAAAGCAAACGATTCCCAGTTGTGACAGGCACTGGCCCGCCTCAACCGAACATGAGCTTGCCCGTATGCACATGTATCTGTTGAAATCACATTCAACATGTGTTTTTTCGTGTGGCAAAATGCACATGACTTTTGCATATAGATAAACTCGTATAACTGATAAAACCAATTGCCTCAACCATCACCGTCACCATGATGCGATATAACGTGTCTGTTGATTGCCGGCATGGTCAACCAGCGCCGCAGAAAATTGACAATACGGTGCCGGAATGCAAAACGATGAAAACATACACAGCATTTTCTGTCCTGCACCCCTTATCCAAGAAGCAAACAAACAAACAAAGAAACAAAAAAACACAATTTTGCTGACCTCTGAACTGGATGATGTATGCTTTAAAACATGGACACTACACATGATTGTATAAAGATGTATATAATTGTGTACATGTGTGTGTATACACGAGAAATATATATACACATTTACAAAAAAAACATGTATATATACATATGATTATACATATATATATAGACATACGTTTATACACATATATATATACATATATATATATACATGCAAATATACATGTATACTGTACATACATACATATATATATATATATTCATGTACAGACTCATATACATATACACAAACACACACACACACAGACAGAGATATATATCTACATATATGTACCATACACATACAAATATAAATTATATATATATATGCACATATACATATACATATCCACATACATATATACATAAGTTATACATATATATATATGTGTTGTATACATATATATATATATATACATCATGGGATATTCCCCAGTTTTGTTTTGACCTCCATCTGTTGTTTGTTTCTCATCAGCTTTCTCACTTTTTTAAACATTGCCGCGGCTAGGCACTAGCCATTGAAGGGCTTGATGAGGATTGCCATCTGGATACTGCATCAAATGCTTGCCTGAGAGACCATGAGCTCAACATTCCAAAAGGGGATACCCTCTGGTTTCATCAAACATGGCTGCCCGGGAAATCCCCGAACTGAATGGAGGTTTATGACCGGGGAAAGTCATCGAACTGAATGGGTGATTTTCTATGGCTAGGCTTGATTACCAGAGGGATAAGTCAAGCCATTACGTTCGAAAAAAAATCAGTAGCAATCCAGTAGATGTCCAGGAATATCTAAAGAATCGAACATGAATATACATCATTCAAGTCTACCCCCAAAGGGGTCAAATTTGGGAAACCCGCCAAAATGGGATGGCGATCCTATCGCCCACTTCTGGTGCCCTGGACTCTGGGGACCCTGCCGGACCAGCCTCCCACAAGATGGTTCCCCCCCCGTTGTGTTTGTTGGTTTATAATCCTTTGCAACTATAGTTGTACGTATCATAAACCATAGTTGTACGTATCACCAACTTCGGGAACGAACTGGGTGCAAGGTAGGATGGAACAAAACAATCCAAACCACCAGCCACCTGCAATGGGGGTACCCCAATAGCTGGATGGCTTTGAGTGGAAAATCCTATTCAAATGGATGATTTGGGGGGTGCCCCCATTTTAGGAAAACTCAATTTATATCATGTCTTTAGGTTTTTTGCAGCTTTTCCTAACAACCACCAACACACTGCTGCCAGAGCGGCATAGCGGCCCCTACATTGGTCAGTTCGTGCAAAGGTCATGGCACCACACTCCACTGACGGAAGGCCCGGACCAGAAATGCTCCCAGGTTCTATTATCCATTGCTGTTGGCAAATCTCCCTTTTTGTTCCTCAATTTCCCTTTTTTACTGGGTCTCCTCTTGTTATTGGTGAAATTCCCACTTGGTTGAATGTGGTGAAATCCTTATTGTGTTACGTTTGGTGATATATCATCCGTGTGTCTTTGTTGCCCATCTGTCTCAGTTTCCAGATATTTCCACCACATCCGACCCAGTTGCAGTAGCAGTTCACCCTTCGATAGCCGTTGCTAATCACTCGGGAGCGCCAAATCAAACCTGGCGCAAGGTATTGCAGTCGATCTGCTTGTTGACGGTGCAATGAGTGGTTGGCGAATTTGGTCTAATTTTTTTGTTGGACTCAGGGGACAAAGTCGGACAAACCAGCCACTTCTGGACACAATCTGCAGCCTTCCAAGAGCGGCTCCAGCAATGATGGAGCACTGGTGGACAGTTTCCTCAGTCTGAACTGGTCTGGTGTGCGGTGAACATATGATGTCTTGAAGTGTCATCCTTGATAATCATTGTACACATGATCATCGGCGGGTACCATTCTTCGACCTGACAAGATCATATTATTCACACTGAAGGAATATGATTATTTCAACCAATCAGGCTTCGGCTAAGCCCGCGGCAAGTCTGCAGTGATAAGACTATATAAATATATAGTGTAATTTTGAAGTATCCTCAGTTCTCATGTCCTTGGGAAGCTCAATTTGGAGCTCCTTGGGAGCCCCTTTCTTGCGGGGAATATGTGTACCCATAGCTCCATCGTAATCATCGGATAGTCTAATTCTAAACCCATGATTTTAAGCGTTATACATCAGCCAAAAAGACATCATATGCATATCAAAATGATTGAATCCAGTCAAACAATATGTTCTTTTTATCATTATCATTGTCTTTAGCAAAAGACGCAAAAGGGGTTCGTCATTGGAGCAGTCCCCCATTCTACGGGTTGGCTTCCATGGGATTCCCATAATAGATTGTAGAAATGCCCAACGTATTGGGTAGTACAATGCCATCATCAAGCGACAAGGGTTTTGAACCCTGCTCACATGTTTGGACGCTCCAAACTGGACTGGTTGCCCAGTGTCTTGATGACTTCCGGGTGACGCGTGAACAGCGCATCCTCAAAGGCAGCTGGATCGACTTCAAAGACCATAGCGCATCTGGTTTGAATGTGGTTTCAAGGCAGAAAAACAACTATTCAATTGGGATTATCAAACCAGTTCTACAGGATGGACAAAAAAGTCATGATGGATGTTTGAAATCACCAACTAGCCATGTGATCTCCCATTGAGACATGTCAACATCGGCAGAGAGCTATGGCTCTGCACCATTCCACCGCATGACATACATCTGAATGGCTTTGTCGGCTTTTACAGCGTTGACTCCTGAAATTGGAATGCATGGTTGGAGAGTGGGTTATATCACAACTATACATCCCCATATCCTGAATTCATGGGTACGGAGTTCGAACCCAATAAAATCCAACATGGAAATATCCCTTCAGCAAGGCTATTGCCCCGTAGATGCAGTGAAGAGTTATGGTCAGGCCAGGTATGATCTGGACACCAAAAAAACGTTTCCACAAAGTATGCATGCTAATTACACAGATTATCGAATCATTGCAACCATTGGTTTCGATATGTTTCGATTCATAGCACATCACCGACCTGATGACATCCAGTGTCATAGAATTATGTCATATATACAAACATATGTCCAATCTTGGATACCTTGCAAAAAAAGGGGTGTGTGTGTGTGTGTGTGTGTTTCTTTGGCTGGTTAGTTGATGTTATTCCCATTCAAAGCAAACAATTAGGTAGTATCAAACTACCCATCCGGTCAGTTTTTCCCTTGTACAGTAATCACTTCTATATTTCCACCAAAAATGGCTGCGACACGACTCATCCACCCTTCGAAGTAGTCTTCCCGGCCGAGGAACAGCTCCAAAATAGTAGTTGTCTCGATCTGCTCGAATGGTCAAAAGATCCTTGGCTTTTTTGGCCCCCCAAGCCATAGACACTGCGAGAAACGTTCTAAATCTGAAACTTGTGGGGGAAAGATCATCTCTTTAAGATTCTTGAAATATTGTTCTATCTTTTTTGGTGGTTAGTATAATAGATCTAATTTGGGTATTTGCTGGGATCTGGGATGGTATCTTTTTGACATCCTGGAAACACATTTCAGGATATTTTTTGGAGACCCCACGTTTTGCGCATGCGGATAGAATGGGGATATAAGCAATGGAATATATATATATAATGGGATAGTACAAATATTTACAAATATTGCAGTATGATATGTGGGCCCACGGTATCTGAAAAGGGGGGATACCTCAAAACAGCTATTCTAAGCGGAAAATGATGATTAATCGTCAAATTCTGTTGGTACACATGTTCAGGAAACATAGCGAGGAAAGCACTGGACTTTTATCTTGTTTATATCATTCATAGGTCTTGGTGGATGATACCTGAGCAGTATAAAGGTCCATTCGAATGGAGCTTATGAGTACCCGATATATTGGGGATTACGGATTGTGACATCCCCAAAAATGATGGGCTTTCATTGCTCTCCAATGTATGTATAGGCTAGTGTAACCTCCTTGCTTGATCACTTTGTGCAACTGCTCTAATGTGAATGTGACTATGAACCACGCAACAAAAATGCTCCTCTGAAACTTCAAAATCATTCAAGCATGATCTTTGGGGAAACTCGTTGGTTATTTGTTAATCATAACATTTTTTGCATGAACAATCCCTTCTTTGAGCTTACACAATCTCATCTGTTGAGGGAGCATCAATCATTCGAAGCATCAAATGCAACCCATGCCCTGCTGAAAGGATCCCTGACGAAATGCTCCGACCAAACGTGGCCAAACACGTCAAATTGGTCCCTGATTGGTGGTTTCAAATATATTCACATATTATGGATGTGTCTGAAAATGGGGTATACCCCTCAATGCTAAGTAGGGACAATGAGTATAAACCACCGGATTTCGGGATACCCCATTTTCAGACAAATCCATATTTAAAGCAGCCCGCAAATCATGACCAATCTTAGGCCTTACCCTTGGGGGATCTGCAAGATCCTGTCCGGGTCTAAGCAGGTGCAAATTTGGCGTGCACCGTCAGCCCCCAACAATGCCTTCAACATATGCAAGGATGTTCCCAACACAAACACTCTCCTCAAGACTTTGGAAAATATTGCCGGTGGTTTGATTTTTGAACCCACAGCAACAATCAGCAACATTTGCCAGCTCAAATCATCATCCCAACTTTGGTTGAAACATCTTGAGAATAAACACGACGTAAAACCCGTCAAACAGATCATTTGCCGAGTTTCTTCAATCATGGCCTGTGCACAGATGAGACTTCCAGATTCGATGGCCCAGTATAAAGGAGAAATCGATTGAGTGCCTCACACCGCAGCCAGAGAACACCGAGCTCTACGAGAACGGTGGAAGATTGGAACCCTTCCGTTTGGTGATTTATCCTGCATACAACTCCCGTTTTGACGCATGGTTTTCGGTTTATGGTATCATCCTCCCAAGCAAAAAGGACCACTAATTACTAATCGGTCCCCCTCTAATCTTAAATACCCCCACATGGGACCCCAAAAAGGATCCATTCCTAAACAGGGGGTAAAGGGGGTATTTCATATTCCGGGGATAGGATTAGGCAGCAAGACTTCCAACAGTTCAACCGGCCACAAGTTCTTGTGGACGTCAGAGGAAGAACCATTGCACATGTTTTTACCTCTGTCCAATGAGATGCATGTCCCAAACATGCCATAAACACCCTTCAGATTGTGACATCGAGTTATGGTGCGTTAGGGTAGTTGCATCAGTTCCAAGGGCTTTACTTCATGGTTGGCTCAAGTTCAAACATGGCGTGCCAAAGATCCTCTCAGCAGCAAATACAACAACTCCCCTATTTCCATATTTTCCCATTGTGAAAATGGCTATGGATCAAGAGTTTGTAAGATCTTGTAAATAACATTAAATAGCATTTTAGGGAAACGCGCATCCAGAAATTCCAGCTACAGTAGATCCTGATGTGAAAACCCCGCGCACATAGGTTTTGTAATGTTTTGACCCATGTCCAAAGGGACATTGCTCCATAGAATAATCTGTGCCAAAACACCCACGGTGATGTTTAAAAGCTCCATGGCGCGTTTGCCACGGGGAGCCACCGCGATAGCCTGGAAGCTGAAGGTAGAGCCCCGGTCAGTGGGGTTCTTGAATCTAGATTATACTAATGAAACCATGTGTGCAGTTAATGTGTACATACATGTATGATATCATGTTTGTACGTACGGTACGTATATATATATATATATATTCGGGCATACACAGATAGTTATATCAATATATAATTGCATATTAAATATACACAATTATGAAGGCTTACGGATACACTTAGTTTCACGTCTGTTTTGTTTGAAAACATGAAGTTCTATGTATTTGTTTTGAAAAATCAAATTCTATGTATTTGTATATGTATAATGTTTTTGTTGTGCGTGTTTAGTAGTTGCATATAATCATATGTATACACTTACACATGTGTAGATATGCTTATATGTATATACCTTACTTGGTCATTGATGGATAAATACACTACTTGGTTATTGATTGTATATATATATATGTACAATTCTAGATATCCCAATTTTCTTGTTTTAAACTGCGGCATATCCTTGACTTTGCTCCCAGTTTGTCTGTTTCCTTATGTCTGGATCGCCTCATGAGAGGACTTCTTGCCCACCGTCACGTTAGTGATTTCTGAGATATCCCAATAGACCACTGTAAAATCCATAGATCATAGTTAAATTCACTATATTCCCAGTGTTTCAAATCATATCCCATAGTATCCCACTAAGTATCACAAGCATTCACAAGCTTCACCAAATCGTCCCACCCTTGCACCCAAATGCATGATTTTTAGTTGTACAAATTAACAAACATGTGTATGGTTAACCACCTGTAAACTCACATAGATGTGGAAAAAAATCACCATTTCCTGGGGAAACCATTGGCTTTCCACATCTATGTTCGTTCAACCCAGGGTAATACTGATGGTATAAAATTGCAAGATCTGAAGTAACATGGATATCTTGATGAACATGTTTTGTCCAATTAAATTGCTAAACATGCTTCAACATGTTGGTTGTGGCTTCAATCCCCACCTCCTTGTGGTTATTCTCAATTTAATATATATATATATTATATTATATACATATATATATATATACATATATATATATATATACGAGTATACATATATATATATGTATATATATATGAGTATATATATATTATATTATATACATATATCGATATCATATGATATGCACATTATATTAAGTTGTAACCCCCCTTCTCGGCGAAATGCCCATGGCTTTTCCGAAGCAACACAATTGCTTCGAGCAAATTAGAGCCTTTAGCCCTTAAATCTGGCACAGGGGTGGTGCCAAATGGTTGCCACAACATTCATGTGTTGTTCCTTTGTCGCGTTGAAAACCACGGCCATTGTGAAATCACTATTCTTGAAGAATCTAAATTCCCCGTCTACATCCATCCATCTTTTCTTGATCCAATCCCTGAAGCCGATTATTCAATAACTCCGAATTCGAGGTTAGTTCACAATGTCATTTAACAACTTTTCCTCCGGACAATCGTTCCCAATCCATTCCCAAGCAATCATGTTGATAAATCAATCATCAATCACTATATATATTCAACCAATAAAAAAACATAAACAGTTAAAATAGCCTCATATGAAACATCATAAACCAGCCATTTTTTCTTCCAGCCGCCCTTTCTATTTGGCTTTTCCCAACGGCCCGTGGCGGAACGCGCCTTTTTCAGATTCTTTTCGATGTTGGTGTTGATGGCCTGCATTACCACCGTGGAGCCTTCCACCAAAGTCCTGACCTCGAAAAACGATGAAAAAAGGACGACGTGGACAAGGCAACATGCCATGTTTTTTGGAAAAAGATGGAGATCAACTTGTGGAATCTGGTGGATTTACAATTTACAATAGTAGATTTATAGTGATTTATGAATTTAAGAGTGGATTGTCTTAAATTTGCAAAGCCACTTGTGTGGTTGTTTACTGGCTTGAACTAGCTATTCTGAATTATAAGGAAATAATTCTCCAGAGATGCTGATCAAGTATATTATAACATGCTAATTAAATGTCCTTCAACTGGCAATCCCATGGGCCATTTTGAGTTGATTCCCAAACGGAGCATGGTAGGTCTTGACCCATCCCCATGATAGCTACAAATCACCCACTCCAGTATGCACTGATAAGCCCCCAGCAAAATTGGACCCCAAAATGAACAAACCAATTCCGTTGCTGAACCAATACCGAGGTTTCTGCTAGTAATAACGTTTCTTGAGGTGGAAGCGGGTTGTGTACAAGATCCTTTACTCATCACCACGTGAACAAACTTCAATATGTGGTATATACATACATAATTATATGTATATAGATTGGTCCTGGAACAATCCACAATACACAGCATTGATTCCATTGGTTTCAGGGTGTTTGCATAGAAGTAGTTGGTTGTCATGTAGGGATCCAATCAACGACAGTGCAACCTCCAAAAGAAACATCATCAAACATTGTCTCAACATCTCATGAACACTATGGATTTCAAACGCATATAAAGTGGGAGGATGACATCTCGAATCTAAATAGTCAAATGTGTCACTTTTTGAGGTAACCCCTTCAATCATCCATTGAATAACCAATGTATTGATACATGTATATGTATATATTTATATATGCAATCCCGACTTGACATCACCAGTGCCCCAAATCTCTCATTTGGATGATACAACATGGTTCACCCTTGATCCTCAACATTGTGATAACCTAGAAACATATACCTCTTCACAAGTCCAATAATAGATTGTACCCTCCAACTTAACTTGGCACATTCCTGGCTCAACATTGATTCACCGAGCTCTCATTGAGGGAGCTGTCTCAAAATTTGAGACCCCATTCCATCCACTGGTTGAAAACCTCATCAAAGTCCAATGAATTCGACATCAGTTACCCTATCAAATCCTTTGTTCAGACCCAATTGTTCAATGGCAGGAGAATGTTATCACAAAAACAGAAGTGGCTGCAAAGATGAAACCCCAATAATGGATTGTTAATAAGCCACTATTCGTGGTTGTTGGTGGTTCATAAATGTTCATCAGCAATTCATAAGACCAAACATTCTTGGGGTACAGTGGGTCCACTGGTCGGCTAATTGAAATAAGAACCCCAGGGTACCCTGGATTCTAGCCATTGGTTCTTATTGCCCTTTGACGGGATATCAAACATTGATATATAGGTATGT
>BGPT01001616.1:110993-145018 GCA_003297045.1 Symbiodinium sp. clade C Y103 | reverse complement strand
ACCGTTAAGCGAGCGGGCAAGCTAACCTTTTGACTCGATCCGCAATGCTACAAGTATTGCTATCATACATGGTGTTTTGAGTGCATGTGCAAATACAGAATGACGATGCGGCGAGGATGTCAGAATCTATGGCAGTGTAAGCTGAGTACGGCAGCGTAAACTGAGTACACATCAAAGCTTGTCGAATTTGACATGCTGGGACGCGTGTCAGATCATATGTCGGAAATAATTTAGCGTGCTTGTCAGAACAGCCACTAGAAAAAACACACCTCAGTTGGGATAGTTGTTACAAAACAGATGCCAGAACAGGTGTCAGACCGAAAACTAGAAGAGTGAAGACGTCAGAAAAAAAGGTTAGGACGACAAATGTCTGAATAAAGATGTTAGAACATTTGCCAGATTTAGAACATTTGCCAGATGTCATGTAGGCACTGTTTGAGCAAAAATGCCAGAGTTGAGGCGTCAGTAAATGTCAGAAAATGGATGTCAGAACAGATGTGGAAATACATGTTGCAAGTCACAATACCCCAAATCTGTGTCAGAATAGATGTCAGGAAACGACATCAGCACAAATGCCAGGGTAAAAGCGACAGTGTATCACACGAGGATCACACGATAGCTGTGAGACTTACAATGTCAAAGCAGGTGTCAAAGAATATGCTGGACTTGAAGTCATCGGGATTCTCAGAATATGTCCCAGTCAAATATGTCAAATGCCAGAGTCAACCTCGTCAAATACATCAGAAAAGATGTCAGTATAGACAGTATAGAGGTGCTTAGTTCGTCAGATGTCAGGTTGTAGAGCTAGACCTGAATTGATGATCCTCACTGGTGATGTTCATAAATGGACCTGCCGCCATAAAACAACCAAACAACCAGGGGACCCTGGAGTTTATGTATCACGTTTATCCTCAAATTAGCAGATTCACTGGCTTTCCTTTACATTCCTTTATTATATGTACAGCATGCACGTCCAAGACATTTCCAGGGGAGTACTGTAGCTTATGAAGTATCCAAGAATGGAATTGCAGGAATAATGAATACTGTTACCATCGGTTGCCCTCCTGGAAACTTCAATACAACATGCATGTCCAATGAGATTTTCCACAGTAGCAGTCCAGCGTGGTTTGAAAACATGTTGCAACAGGAAAGGAAATGAACGGCCATGAAAGACAGGAAGTGAAAGGAGCCAATGTACATGAACAGCAGATCATGTCTTGCATCACCCCTTCATAGGGGACATGGCGAACATCTTTGAAAAATGCTACAGATGGTGAAGCGTTCGGGGATGGGTTCACTTAGTTATTTTGGTTTACCCTCTGGTTATGACTAACATAGCCATGGAAAATGACTAGTTTTGGATGATTTTCTCATTAAGACCTCCATTTATAGGGGATTTTCCATGGCTATGTTAAATAACCAGATGGTAGATGGCCAATTTCATCTTCAACAGACTTCAAGAGTAAGCCATCTTTAGATGGCTTTCTCGTAAGCCGAGTGTCCAAGACCGCAGTCATCACAAAGAGTTGCACCTGTGGCAAATCCGTGAAGACAGCCATGGGAATGGCCAACATGGGTCCCCGCAAGATCAAGCAGGTGCCATACCACCAGTAATCGGGCCGGAAGCGAAAGAAGAGAAACCTGCAGGCACTGCGTGGTTTACCCTCTGGTAATCAAACATGGCAATGGAAAATCCACTATTTATAGTATAGATGATTTTCCCATGAAAACCTCCATTTATGGGGGATTTTCAATTGCCAGGTTTGATTACCGGAGGGTATATATAACCATAGGTATGAGCCACTGATGGATGGATAACACTACTGAACGGGGACTTACTAACTGGGGTTGTTAACCAGTTACGATTCGTGGGATGATCCTCCAAATATTGCAATTCCACTGATGTCGACCCCAGTCAACTTTCGAACTGGCGCGGTCCAGGTATCAGCTAGTTCCCTATCCATAAAAAATATCACTGATAAGCTGATTCTGGGCATAGATGTGCTTATTTACCAGGGGGGGGGTCAACCCCCTGTCATTTGTTAGCAAAATCTCTGGAAATGAATGACCATGAATCCCTAAGAAAACCATTTTCCAGAGATGGAACCCTGGCTACTAGAAAACGATAGGACCGCTTCTGCTGCAGCCTATTCCCAGCTGATCCCAAGTGGTTGACCGAATCAAGTCGGAGTCTGAAAACACAAAATGCTAAACACCAAACACCATCCATAGAAAGGCCCAGGCATCGTCTAAAGAAAGTTCAATCGAATTGCACTTTTTGTTCCTTTATTTTGTTGATTTACATTTTATCCTGTCCATTTGTGCTTCACTTCGGCCATGCGTGCTTCATTCTGTCATATTTTGTCTATTCGTGCTTCATTTTGTCATACATTGTCTATTCGTGCTCCATTCTGTCATACTTTGTCTACTTGTGCGTTCTGTATCTTCATGTATCTTCACCCTGTGCATGTGGGCAGTTGGAAAATCTGGAAGCCCCAGCACCATCCCTAGAAAATGAAGGGGCCATGGGCCAACACGCGTTCACTCATTTTCTAGACATGAGGTATGGGAAAATCTGGTAGAAGGCGCGCGAACAATCCCTAGAAAATGAGGACCCCAAAGTCAAGGACCGGCCCGCGCCATTTTCTAGACATGCAACATTGGACAACATGGCCGAAGGCCCATACACTACCCTTAGAAGGTGCACAATTCTGCTTCATCTATCTTGATTTGCCATTTGTACTTTATGCATCTTCCTGTCCATGTGCACTTTGTTCTGTCAATTTGTGCTTCATTTTCAGATACTTCCCCTTGTCGTTGTTGTTACTTTCTCTTCATTCATTCTGCAAATTTAGCTGGTGGACCCTAGAAAATGAGGAGGCCATGGGTCAACACGCGTTCGCTCATTTTCTAAACATGGCGTATGGGAAAATCTGGCAGAACGCCTCAGAACAATCCCTAGAGGCCCCAGAGAATGAAGAGGGCGAAGTCCAAACCCCAGTCCCCTCCATTGTTCAAACAGGGAAATCATGGGAAGGCCTGGCAAAAGTCCCGAACACCATCCCTAGAAAGCATATAATCGAATTGTGTTTCATCTATCTTCATTCTGTCCACTTGTTTCGTCTTGTCCATTTGTGCTTCATTGTGTCCAGGGGTGCTTAGTTGTGTTCGTTTTGTCCATTTGTACTTCATTTTGTCGCGTTGTGCCTCATATTGTCCCTTGGTTTCTAGGTTTGTCAAGCTCTCTCCACGTGTGCTCCATGTATCTTGGGTTTGTCCATTCCTGTTTCATTCTGTCCATCCGTGCTTCATTTTGCCCACCAGATCACGGAAACAGCACACATGGCGATGAACCTGCAGGTCATTGAAAAATGGCGAAGGCAATAATTTAGAGGCAAATAACACGTTTTTTTCCAAGAAAATGAGGTCAGAAGTAGGTTACATGTTTTCTAGAGAATGGGATCGATTCAGAATCATTCAGAATCCATGGTCTAGAAAATTAAGAACCATTCTTATGTCAATGTTGGGTCTCCCATTTTCTAGGCGCCCCTTTAGAAGATGAGTCTTTTCTAGGGCATGTGACAATTTTCTAGAGGAAAAAAGAACAGGGATCTCTGGGCCATTTGGGCATGACTTAGAGGCCAAGACACCGGCTGGTCTTGAAGAAACTGCCATCATCCTCCTTCGACTTCGCCGGGGCAATGCATGTGAGGAACAGCAAGTAGCCCCAGTAGCTGCACATGACAGCCACCATGCTCACACCGAAGATCACCATGAGGATGTGTTCTTCGGATTCCCAGCAAATCACATCACTCAGTTCCAGCACGCTCGACTTGCCGTTTGGATGTGTGTAGCACATGAAGGGCTGCAAAGCCTCAGCAGATGAGGGCCAGCGGACGGAAGTTGCGGGACAAGGACGCATAAAAACAAAACACAGGTGGTCACAGCAAACTTTTCGTTTGGGAACACGGTTTGAGTGTTTTTGAGTCACTGAGAACTGCATGGTTCGAAACACCAAAAGACTTCATATGGCACCACCAAGTTGAGTTCAACAAACTGATCTTTCGTAGCGGCGATCTGCTCAAGCTCCGGGCAGATTTTATCAACTTCTTTGGGGAAAAACAGCTCAGCTGGCTACTGAGGAAGTGAGCTGTCTCATGATTTCGTGAACACGGGGCCAGGCAGCTAGGCACAGTGACTCGTCGATTTAGACGGTGAGTTGGTGAGCGAAAGAGTCAGTTGATGAGCTCGTTGATTAACGAGTTACCGTAGTGGGTAAGCTAGCTAGCAACTAGTGAAGCTTTACTGAAATTTCTTCAGTACTGCGCACGTAAGGATCTGCACCTTCAAGGTCGCCCATCTCTGTGCTTCGCGAGCGACTCTGTGAATCCGTGAGGTGGTTGAATTTTCGGTACAAGTATGACTCAGAAGTTTCTTTTCCGAACTTCAATTGATCAATGACGCATCCATCTGTAGAATCGTGCAAGCATCTCATCCACAACTTCAATGCCCGCTACCTGGTCCAATTGGAAACCAAGGGACCGTTTTGGACATAATGGTGAAGCCGATTTGAAAGATCTGCCCGCCGGTGCTGAACGCCTTGGCCTTTTCAAAGTGATACTTGAGAGGCAGAAGCCGAGAAGTCACGCCGCAAAGAAACAGCCAAAGCAAGGCTCCTGACTGAAGATTTCTCCGATAGCTGGGCAATTTCCCGGTCACATGGTGGCGGAACCGAACGATGCTTTGTTTACACATTCGAAATGTATCGAAATAATGTAGGTAAAAACAATAATAAACCATCCCCCAAATCACCATAAATAGGTGGTATAAACCATTCCCAAATGGAAGGTTTATTATTGTTTTACCCATTATGCTGTTTTTGGCATTCCGCACAGATCCCTAGGAATCCCAAACCAATCACCGGCTGCCCTCAGTGGGAATCTTCGTAACCGTGTGACCTGTCATATCCTGTCATTCTTGGCCGGGTGGGGAGATCAACCCGAGAAAACCATCAATGATATTCACCAAGTTTCAGCAACATCAAAATCCATCAAGATCCATCAGCCATACACTGAGATGGGGTATAGATGTGTGTACACCATGCGCACATGGTAGAACTAGGTCAACTAAATAGGGTCAATAGGGTCATAGGGTTCATTATCTCGTTTGCAACCTTCTTATTCGTCGCTATAACTTCAGAAAGACCGGTCATCGCCACATCCTACCCATGCCCCACGTGGCCAAAACATTAACATTAGCCAAAACCATAGCATACCATGGCCATAGCCAGCAGCATGCCAGCAGAAGCCAGCCAATCTCCTGGCCAAAGAAGTACACTGAAGATGTAGGACTTGAAAGGTTCAAAGCCCCAACAGCTCAAGTTCAAAGCCCGCAAATCCAACATGAAAAGTGAGGCCTGGCGCCGGTCGGCGACCAGTAGGCTGGTTTTTCGGGGGGGCATCTGGGAAGGGAAGGAGCCCTGAGAACCCTGACAATGGATGCCTTAGGAAAAACATGGAAAAAATGCTGTTCACCAAGCAAACTGGACGTTTGAAACATCAATGAGCAAACGGACTGCTCTACATTCATTGTCCCGCATGTGATTTGGGGGGTGCCAGAAGCTGAAACAACAACAAACAATCTATCTGAAGGATGTCACCAAGGATCGAAGTCCATCATGGGCTCCAGATACTCTGGCCACTTCATCTTGACGATGCCCACCAAGCCCACCGTCTGCAGCAATGTCATGGTCATCCCAAAAGCGATGGCGGTGCTCAACAGGGTGGAGGCCTCAGCAAGACTGGGCTGGCGGATGTTTCTATGGGATCGTGGCTTTATGTGATATCAGATGGATCAACGTTGAAAAACTTTCAACGAATGGCGAGTTTCAGAAGTTCAAACCATCTGAGGTTTTGAGGCTGGTAGTCTCATGAGAATTCTCGTGGAGAGGAACAGAGCCATACCATGGACTTTTGGAAACCGAGCCTTTGAGGTCATTGGAGAATTCATGAAGTAGTAGAAGAATGGCACTCCACCGAGCATCATCACCATGAAGGCCGTCGAGAACAGCGAGAAGTCCGCAAAACCACACAGCTCCTCGGAGCAAAAGGCTCTGAGGCTTTGCATTTGGGCTGAAGCATGCTCAATTATACGTATCTATATTAGAAGTAGCACAAAAATAATCATTGCACATATGTATATATTATATATACAGAGAGAGAGAGAGAGAGATAGATAGATAGATAGATAGATAGATTGATTGATTGATTGATAGATTGATTGATAGATAGATAGATCGATAGATAGATAACATGTAGTTGCCTACGATTATTTGATGTATTTCTTTGTTATAATATTATATGATTTTCACCTGCCTGCCCTACTTCTGATCCCACTGTCTTTTTCCTTGCGCTGATCATGTCGAATCAACACATGTACAGGGCTTACCCAGCTGCATGTCCATCAGGGGCCAAACAGCTGACTCAGTATCTAGTATCACCGCTGGCCTTTGCTTCCCTGATAATTGTCTTATTCCGTGAATCCCATCGAATACTGTGGGGCCTCTTGGAGTTCTGACGACATGGCAACAAAGATGTGTGGCCAATAGTTCGACCCAGAATAGTTCGACCCATAGAGATAAATCATCCAAGTCTCACAACCATCATTGCTGGCCTTCCAGCCTGCTTCGCAATGACCACAAAGTGCTCCCGTTCTTCCAGCAGCACAAGTGCCGGGCAAGCCACCTGGGCAATCTATGACTGCTCCGCATCTGAAGACTGAAGTGAGTTCGCCAGGCCTGGCAAAGTAACCAGCTTCCACTAAGGGATATGGCGCCAGATCTTCTCCATCTTCTGCATCTCCATGTTCTCCTTTTCCACTCATGAAGTCCTCAAAGTTTCGCATGTCACTGCCCAAGCCACAGGTCAATCCCTCGCCACAATCCACGCAGCTCCCAGACGGGAGAGGATTCCCATCCTGATCCCGTAAACCATCCGCCAGGTAGGTCTCTGCTGGACAAACACATTCCTGAATCGTAGCCTGGGATCTGCTGGAGGCTGTCACCCCCCCCAAAAAAGAGTAATAAATCCCCATAGATTCCCCAGTTCTGGTGAATTTTCAAGGGGAAAACATCCCCATCGATTCCCCATAAATGGTGGATTTCCCATTGAAACAAAGCCAGGGAGCGGCACCTTGATAGGCCGTGGTCTTGCGACCTGGACACTTCACACATTGCGCTTCGTTGAGGCGATAGCTGCCCACCTTGCATCTGAAACAACTCGTTGACGCCACAGAACGAGTGCTGAAGCCCGGCCCACACGGGCTACATTGCCCTGTTCTGGGCAAAGGTGCCATTTCGTTCCTGACAACCAGGAAACATTGCATGTTTGATGGTTGTCAATTTGTCAGCCATGCACATGTCAAATGTGTTTGTCACGTGTTCTGTTTTGTTGGCCCCGTGGATTTTGGAGACTCTGAATCAAATCAAGCAGCAAAGGACAAGCTGTGCACTCGGTGGAGTTCTCTGGTGCAAAGTAACCTTGCAAGCAGAATAAGCAGTCCTCAGTGCTTCACGTCCCAAGATGTTTCAACACAAGCGCATCAGAAGCATTACACATCATTACACGCTTCTAAATCTCAGATCAATATTGAAAAGTCAGTCTCTTCCCTAAGATTACACACCGACATTGAAAAAAAAACCTGGCACTCTAAGGAATCTGTTCATTGGGATCCCCAAGGCCCCAAGTTGGGGGACATTTCTCGTCACCAAGCATCCGATTGGGCTGACGCATTGGTGAAGGTGCCGGGGTCGCACACGGAGCAACTTTCAGCGGCCACTTCCTTCCTGACTCAATCCGCCCATCATGAAAATTCGAACGGAACAGCTGCTGTAGACTTGGAGATGGAGAGTCGGACTTATTGTTTCACCATGTTCACCATGTTCAAAAACTGCATTTCGTCTTTGTCCAAATGGAATCTCAGTTTATTGGCATATCCTTTTTTTGGGAATCTCACCGAAAAGGAAACCAGTCAAGAAGAAAACAAGCTGATATACTAGATGAATGGATGTCTGAAAATGAAATTGATGGCATGGCCTTTTACTGATTGGGGTTCTCAAAGACATCCCCATCTTGGCGATTCTGTCAAGTATCTTGTAAGATCCCGGTTGGCAAGCACGACAGGAGATTCCCTCAAAGGCTTCATAGCCCGGATCGCAGAAGTGACATTCTGACTCTCCAGCTACGTCTGTATACTTCCCAGCTTCACAGATGCTACACTCCGTGGGCGTGTTGACCGATTTGTATTTCCCAGGTGGACACAAGGTGCAGGTGTACTTCACCTTGTTGGTTCCGAACTGATTCACGAACGGTTCAGCAGAGATCTCTGTCCCTGGAGGACAAGTCGTTGGCGCTACGGAGACCTTGGACTCAAGCCATCTGAAAAAAACTGCGTTCATTCTGAATCATCATGTCATAGAAAATGAGTTTTTTTTGGCCGGGGCATCCAAAGGATAGCCCTCTGCCATGACCCAAACTATTCTAAACTTAGCTAAGGGCTTTCACCGGATGGGGAAAAAAGACGCCGTGGAGTGGCTGGACCATCTACCATTGTTCAAAGACTAGGAGGCTCCTATAGGCTCATGGGGCCTTAGGGAACAGCTTTGGACCAGTTTCAAGCCATGAACTCATCATCCAATGGCAATCTTGGGGTCTTGGGGGGCTCCTGTGATCGGGGGTCCTGGACTCTGAAAAAAACGCCCAGATACATAATCCGCCTCTTCATTGCCACGTTTCTCGATGCGAATCTGCATCTTGGCCAAGAGGGCAGCGTTCACGGGCACATAGCCCACATCTGCAACCTTCGGGTGTCTCAAGATGATGGAAACGAATCCCTTGAGACGATACTTTGACAGTCGTATGTCTATCTTTGTATAGGTGCATCATTCATGTTATACTTCAGTTTTTGATCTACTCTCTGGTTATTTAACATAGCCATGGAAAATTGCTAATTTTAGATGACCTTCCCAGCTACAATGCAGCTACAACCTCCATTTACAGGGGATGTTCCATGGCTATGTTAGTCACAACCAGAGGGTAACTCTTCGTCCATGGTCCATGTGGCCATGGAAACATCGCGCCGTTCCACGCCTTCCTCTGCCCTTCTTGACTGAAGCCATAGCTGAGGTATGGATAAACACGATCCTTGGATTCGATTCCCTGGTTCGATTCCCCAGTTCTGGTTGGATTTCCATGGATTTCCCATTGGGGAAATGGGAGAAGCCAAAAAAAACCGACTACCCTTTGGTAAACTAACAGTTTGCTTTTGAAAACGGACCATTTAGTTCGATGATTTACCTATTTAAAAAAAAATGGTGCTTATAGTAGTTATGTTAGTTTGATTTAGTTTGGCTATGGAAAATCCCCCATGTTTAGTGGAACAAAACCAACTAAACAAAGCCAGGGATCCCAAGCGCTGTTGTCCACATTCATGAAAAGCTTCCGCTTGTAGACACTGTAGGAGCCATCCGTGATGGTGTAGATGGACGGTTCCACCTCTTCAGAAATCCACGGCCCAGCGTTACGTCTTTAAAAAGTGCCTGAAGAAAAGTCAAACTCTTATTACAATCAATGTTATGCAAAATATATCAAAATATGGGAGATGAACATCATAACAACCGCTCTCTCTTCTATTGATATCTATTGTACATTTGCCATGCTTGTCAGAATGATCCTTCACTCAGTGGTCAGCATCCACAGCCCACAGCCAGCCTTCGCATCAGCTGTGTCCGCCACACCCAGATTCCGATCACTTGCCACTCGGACCACCGTGAGCTGGCTGGCAAAAACGGTGTAGTAGGAATATCCAAAGTAGGCAATGCCACCTTCATCTGCAAGCAACCATTGCACCAATTGCAGATCCGACTCTGAAGACATGTAACAATTCTTGGGTCTTTGGTTGTTGATGTAATCCTTCATCGCTGTGCCATTGAGGCCTTCCAGGATGTGCAATTGGCTGCTGGAACAATAGTTGAAGTCTTCTGCAACATGACCTTCCTTCCCTGCAAAGCAGTCCTTGCACAAGGTCGCTTCTGCGAAGAAATCGAAGGTTCCCGACTCCGATCCGGGTCCATAGGCATTGATGGGAACCTCCTCACATGCAGAGGAAAGATCGCTCCACTCACGGATGTCGTCTCCATCATCATTCGGAAGGGTGGAAGCCAAATTCACTCCATAAGCCTCAAGCTGAGTGTTGTTCCAACTGGTAAACATCCAATGAAGCATCGCTAGAGTCACGCCACCCACACTTGGATTGGTCAAGCAGTCATGTGCTTTGCTGTTTTTGGCCACCACCACCGCTAAACCATCCACACCTACTTGGATCTGCGTCACCCGAACTTTGCTGCCTTTGCATTCAAAGGTGTATCCATCATCCAGGAGAATGGCTTCCTTACTCTTCCAGTCCCGCGACATGTCTCCAATATCCACCTTTGTCGGGTCTGAGGAATTGGCACAGACCCGGCGAGCACCCGCACTGGAGCCACCACCGGCAATGGAAATCTCAAAGGCATTCATGCTTTCAGCCTCTGCCCAGGAATTGGCCACGGGGAAAACAGTAGAGGATCCTGCGACTTGAATTTGGGAGCTTTGGGTTATTTGGGTTTGGGCTTCACACAGACTCGACTGAAAAAGCACTATCCCAAATGCCAGGCTTGCCATGGCCATGTTGGGGCACCAGCCCACCCCGCTCCACTGTTCCACGGTTTCGAACCCAAAGGGCTGAGAAAGGAAACAGTAACAAGTCATCTCGAAACTCTGGGTGTCAATGTTTGAAGCAATGATTATCTTCATATGTCAAAAATAAAACAAACCATGTGATCTGGATGAGTTTTCCATTCCATTTTGCAGGACCCAGGGCTGAGCTGCCCCTGCTGGATTACACCACAGCACAACTTGTGCTTTGGAGGGCGCCCGTTGTTCCACATTGGGCGACCTAGGAGGGCCACCACGGGTGTGGCGATGATCAGCGGTATGGAACCCATAGAGCTAGAAGTCTTCAAGTGGATGGTGGGATGATGGTGGGTTCAACGGGTTTAAACCTATTCCCCCCCATTCTTGTTATATACCTGTTTTTGCCATTGGGGACCCCAATGATAGGTTGAAAAATGTTGAAAATAGGACCTCAGCCCAACAACCTGATGGATTCTTAGCTCAAGATTGACGTCGTTGTCCGAAATCCAAAAGGTTTGAACAAGCCACACATCCTCTGGCCATACGGATAACCACCTTATCTTGGTGTCCAGAATGTCTTGACCAACACACGTCATGTAGCTCAATACTGATGCTGCATCTCTGGGCCCAGGAATTGTGTTAGCAACTGGTTCCAACTTCAAATTGCCATTTTGGAGCCAGCAATGTGGCACACCAGATCATAAAAGGCTATACTTACCAACATCATGAATCATAAATAGTTAACCCCAATGGGAGACGGTTTATCTATTGGGTTTACCTCGCCCAACTAGCCCATGATGGACCAAACTGGCGGAGAACTCTGACTGCCCCAGCTGTTCATTTCCGCAGAGGAGGAGCTTGAGCGCCGTAAACCTGGTACGTGTTGGCGACCAGGTTTAACACAAACGCCACAACAAGGATCCGCTAAAACTACGGCAACCTGTTTCTTCGTCATTGCTTCGGAATGTTCGTTGACCTTCCAAAGTCTTCCGGATGATTCGTTGATTTCAAAGTCTCCATTTTAACAACACAAGTTTTACCGCAATGATTCCTTTCCTTGGATATTCCCTAGTTTTCTTCAAGCAACGAAGGGTAGGGTCCCAAGATGTCCCAAAAGCAGCAAGAAAAAACAGCACCAATTCGATCCCACCAAGTGCAGCCCTGCTGCTTCATGGCATAAGCCAGGCCGGAACCCAACTGCAAGACCACCTCAAATGCAGCGAAGGTGAAAGGAGGCACCCATCAACTCGGGAAATTGGAGGTCCAACATGGTATAAAACGGCAAAATATATACATATAGATAGATATAGAGAGAGAGAGAGCAAAAACCAATAAAAACTAATGCTTTTGCTGATAGTGTTTGATCCTTTGGTAAATTAATGTAAATCAAATTTTTATAGGGGAAAATATGGGCAAGTGTGCCCTTGAAAATTGGCGTAAGATCTCATCTTTCAGCCCAATCTTAGCCCCATCTGAGGAGTCCAACGCCCCAGTGGCTACTCTTCCAGGCATCCTGCAGGCAGTAGAGAGATGTTGAACTCACCATGGTTTTCTCTACGATTGCCTCGTGTTCCAGTCAAACACCCATCAAAACAAGAATGATTGGACCGATTAGACTGGTTGGACTGATTAGACTTGACTACACAAATTATACAGTTCAAAATGGTTGGAACCTTTCCACTTATTATCCACTTCCAGGAAAATGCCAACCATATCGCGGTCCCATGAAGCACACCATACAGCGGCATTTTCCGTCCCAGATCTCGCCAAGTCTTCGCTTGGAGATGTTCCGAGCAACGACCAACTGATGGCACCAGCTTGACTCGGCTATACAGGGCTGCTGCGGCCACTTTAAGCGGCCAGGTCTGGGATGGTCCAACGATGTTCAGCCAGTGAAGCTGTTGGGAGATGTCAACAGAAATTCAAGAGATTGTTGCAACTCCCCAGGTTATGTGCCTCATGTTTGGTTGCATGTTTTGAACAAAATCAGTAGCAGCTTGCATCTCACCATCTGCTCAATAAACTATGAAAGTGTTTGGGAGGGATCGAGGGTCGTGGGCACTATGGAAATACAGCAAATGAATTTCAAATCTTGGGTCGGGTATGTAAACGGAAGCAACAAGTTGCATTTGTAAGTGGGTCCTCCATCTTGCACTTTGTATCCCTTTCTGCATGTCGTCATGGGATGTCTTGATGCTTGGAATGAATCTGGTGGACCCAAATCGCGACACATTGTAGCAGGTCCTTGACGCCTCGGGTAACTAACTTCAGCGTCCTCACTGACACTGTCTTACCGGTCCGACGACCTCTGCAATGATCAGTGATTAAATCTAAGATGAGTATTGATCGACGATGGAGACGGTGGTCAGCAACAGCATAAGCAGAAGATTGACCTCGCCAAAGCAATGCTGACCCTTGTTGAACTTTGAAGTCCGTGAACTGGATGGGTGCAACACAAACAAGGGTCTGATCTTTGGGCATGGTTCCCAAGTCATACATCAAAGCAAATGCTTTGCACTTGTTTCTCGGGGGAAGTGCCAGCCCTTTGGAATCCTGAAATTCCAATGAAGATTCTTAGTCAATTGGTAGTTGTTCTTGACCTCAACATGCTGAATCTTCAGTCATCTTGTCTTGTTTCAGAAGCACTGGGACGATTGGACGACCCCAAAACTGCCGAAAACTCGTTGGTCCCCCCAACCACCTGTGATGCCTACCAGAAGTTGATGAAACCTTCACCCTGACAATTGCGATTAATTTTCCCGAACGTTCATCTAATGTGGCAGGATGTAGCAACCCCATGTTTGAATGAAGGCTGGAGGAAAAAAAAAAACCTCCAAGATGGTAAGAATTCGACGTGAATTGAATGGTCTGGACACGGCTTGTTGTTTGTTCCTATTTGCAATTTGATGTTGCCAAACTTGCTAAACCCCAAACTCACCCCAAAGTGGCTTAGCATCGACTTCCATTTTCCATCGGTTTTAAGCACATTTTCCTCCCCAAAAACACCCCCAACCACCCCGGCAGCCGCTTCCGCCCGGCCACCCACGCGATGCATCGCCAGAGCCGTTGCGGCCCCAAGCTGCTGGTGGCCAACGAGCCGCTGGCGGACCACATGCGACGCACCTGGAGCACCTCAGAAGGCGCCCAGCACTTTCTGGGGCCATCACTGGGGGGATGGATCCAGAAGTTGGGGGAATTGGTCACTATAGAATGATGTTGTGTCTGTTTTACTTGAGTTTATATAATGTTATTGGGAACAGAAGGCTGGAATGAAACCAACATCGCTTGGCGATGGCTTGAGAAATTGTCTTTCCTCTCGGAACGGTTTACCACAAGACAACTAGATATGATATCATGTATATGCATAATGGAATTTATGCTTTCCCCCCCGAACGGTTATAAGTTATAAAACAACTTCAACGTGAAGATAGAATGGAATGGAATATCACCAACAAACAAAGGCCTGGGAGTCCCAAGTGGAATCATGAATCATGAGCATGAAACAGATCCATACAACAACACCATCTGCCATTGTCCTCTTGAGTTCTCCGAATCTGCTGGACCATGTTGCTGTGTCAAAGGTGGAGCTTGTTGGATGCAAGCCAGGCACATTTCGAAGATCTTCCGCTTCAAGTGGCTCACCTTGAAGAGTGAAAAGGCCGTGGAAACCACATTTAGTGACGAATAGTGAACCACCCCATGTTTTTGGACTGTGAACGGTCAACAAACATGTGTGAAAAAAATGCGTGTGAAAATCAACTGCATGCTGCAGGCAGTTTCTGAGTTCTCAGCTGGCTCTTTTCTCCTTCTCTCGCAGCCTGGGCACACTGACCACCCTGCTGGCATCTCAAACCCCTCAGGTGTCGTTTTGACATGGGGAAAAAAGATGGCCACACAAACACACCACAGACCACTTGTCACCACGTGCTGAGGCATCCTATGACACCCAGGCAGAGACTTGTCTGGTCGTACCCATCCCTGCCATTGCCCAGGCACGCTGCAAGGAAGAGGAGGCTGGGAACCATCAAATTCACGAAGGCCGAGGTAAAAGTACCGGAGAAGTCCACGATATCCTTGAAGCCTCATGGGGATGATGAGGGAAATGCCTCAGCTCCTATGGTGAGGGAATCACATGTGGAATCACCATTGGAGTTCAGGATGTTTTTTTTTAGGTTCCAGCATTACCATCATATTTGTCCAACCTATATTACACGTAAGGGCCATGCTGGACCATGACCTCCAAGAATTCAAACTCGGAAACACAGACACAGCAAACACCAGCTTTTCATAATTTCCCCTCTACCCGCCTTGGCCGGTGTACAAAATCACCGACACACCAAACGGCACCAGGACAGACACGGCACCTGCAGCCTGGCCAACAGGAGTCGATGCAGGGAGGACGGCTGCAGCTGCTGCGGGCAGTGCTGATGCGAATCTTTTTCCGCGCGGCCGGCGTCGGTTGGTCATTGAATGGCCGTTTAAAAATCTCACTCCGGTGTTCAAAGGGAGTGGATGGAGCTGGGATTGTGCTGTGACTCACAGCGGGCTAGCTGCGTTTTGACAAAGCAATTGTCTGATGATGCTAAAACACTTCATTGAGCTGAAAATATACATATTATATACACACACACAAGGCTGCTAGACTTGCAGTGTTGCACTTGTTGTCGGAGGAGCTAGCCCTGTGATGACATGAAGCTCTGACTCGTCAAACGCTATTGGACAGCATATCTTGAACTAAACAATGTATATAGCATATAGTTTAATAACATTTAATATGATCCGAAAAGGACATCCTACCTTCTGGATCTTTTCGATTGGCCTCATGAGCAAATTGAAGCAAATGCTCTGCACTTTCACCTGGCCTCGCTCTGCGCATCATGCACCTGTGGATTTCCGGAAATCCGACTCGAACCACTTGCTCAAACGATGAGCTTGCCTGCTGAAGGGGTACCGGCTTCCAGGGGTCCATCATGACTTCATTGAATTCGATGTTTTGCGCAGCGGCATCTCTCCTTTCCAGTGCTCGAAAGAACTGCTTCAGCTTCTTGAACATGATTTCTGCAGCCTCTTTTGCCTCTTCTTCCTTTGCCGTTTCTGAGCGCATCTTTCCAATCAGATCCATCAATTCTTCCTTCTCCTTCAAAAAGCTGCGCAAACACTCCTCGCTGGCTGCCGTGATGATGCTTCTGCGTGGCCAGAGAATTTGTTGATTCTTTATCTCAAGCCGAATTTCCTCCACAAGTGCCTCATGTTGGTCAGGTGGCAAGGAAGAGAGGTCCACGCCCCCGACCCGCCACCGCTCTCCAGGCACTGAGTGATGCAAGGTCAGCATGCCGCCAGATACCTCAAGCCGAAGGCTCTCTGGATTGGAATAATCCCCATGAACGTCAATTGCTTTTGCAAACTTAATGCACTCCAAGTCCTTCAATGCCGGAGCCACGCGGCAAAAGTTCATCATCATCTCTCGTGGACGGTCTCTGATGTGATCATAGCGATTTCTTTCACAAAGGCTTGGCTGTGCAACTTTCAAATTGGCAGCAACTCCGAGCATGCCAACGCTGCCGATCCCACAGGAAAACATTGAGCGCGCGGCTGCCATGTTGCAGCGTCAGCACCTTGATATGATCGTTGGGAAATCTAGCACTGAAACTGCAGCTGCCTGGGTCAGCTTGAGTTTGGACCAAAAAAAAAACGGGGATTCAAAGTGGTTCCTCCAATTGCAACAATCGGCTCAAACAGAGAGTGGAAGCATCTGTCATACACCAGCATAAAACCGCTTCGTAGTTTCAAATCAGCGGGTTGAGAGAGAAAGAAAGCTGGCCTTTGGGCCCATCACGCCGCTGTCGATCAGGTTGTACCGCATAAGGATGGAAAAAATCCTGAGCGGCCAGGAATAAACATGGACAGCTACCATATGATTTTGAGCTTGCCTGTGCTCTGAAGTCAGTTCATGTGAGCGTAAAGTGCCCATCCTTGGCTCACTCACTTTTACTTAAAAACAATTCAATGAGATATTGGTCAAAAGAGTCTGGGTCAGGAACAGTTGGACTCCCAGGCTTCCATGGCTGCCATGTGACGGGATTGATGCCAAGTTTGCAGAGATTGCATAGGCCTGGACGCTGACAAAGGCCTTGGAAGGTGCAGCTCTGGGGGAGGAGGGCCAATGTTGGGAGAGCCGCAAATGGTCACATATCAAAAGCGTTTATAAATCCACAAGCTTGGAGTTTCAAATGAGTTTGTAATAGACGATAAACAGTCTAAACGCAATCAAGGTATGTCAAAAAGTTAATTTCAGAAAGGAAACCAACTGGAGAAACTCAGTGGTCGGTGGGAGGCACTTACATCCATCAATCATTGATCCTCTATCCCATCCAGTGGCCATTCTTGCTGCAGCTGGCAATGCTTGGCCCGATCTGTGGTTTGAATAATGAAAACCAGAAATCGGGAAAATCATGAAAATCATGAAATAGTGACAACCCAGTAGTGTCAGGAAAACCATAAAACCACAACTCAACCTACTTCTCCATGATGAGATCCCTCCCAGCCAGGAAGCAGTCATCCTCACAGACCGACTGGCATCCTTTGCACTGGGGCAAGTGACCGTGGCGTCGGCTAAGTCTTCAGGAAAGGTTCACAGCTTTAAGAAGGGCTAGGGCCTCGAGGTCAAGTTCAAAGAAGTTCCTAAAAACATCTTCCAAACAACCACCCTACTAATTGAATCATAAAGAAAAGATGCATGCCCAACTGGACCCAGCCAACTGCCTTCTCACAACACCTTCCCCTTGGTGGAATTCCCCCACCGTCCCAACAACCCTACAGCGGGCTGGTTGTCGGCTCCTGCGCCGTGATGTGATTGAGCTCGGACAGCAACGTGTTGTCGCTGCTGAAGTACGGCTCGAAGGCCATGCCGCCCAAGATGCCCACGGAGACGTAGCCTGAGATCCAGACAGGTGCCCGGCAGATGGTTGAGGGTTGGGCCTACCATAAGCTACCCCGCTTGAAGGGGTGGTGCGAGTAGATAATGCTGGGGTGTACTAAGAGCTACTAAACGACATTTTTTTCATATGACTATAGATGACTATAGTCCATGATGGTGGTGTTTCAGCATGGTGGATATTAGGTGGATACGTCGGCGTTCAGAGTCATCGCATGTCATTGCAATTCGGAATGCAGAAGTGAGAAAGGGTGACAAAGGTTTGAATTCAGCAACCAATCACGGTCATGGTGGTCATGGGTGCCATTGGGCGATCCCTGGTAGGAAAGCCTTTCTGATCTTTCTGTCCATGAGAACCATCCCTGACCCCACAACCAGGAAAAAAATGTGCAGCTTGGCAGCCAGCGATGGCCAAAGCTAAGGTGAAAATGATCACAACCAAAGGGCGCACCTCGACCCATTGAGTTCCAGCGTAAGCCCCCAGATCTCGAGACCCGTGGCACTGGGAATGATTTCGACCCAGCATGGGAAGATACCAAGAATGTTGAGGCACGCTCAGGTCAATCTGTTTGGATCTACAACACTATACCCACTACAAAAACCCAAAAATCAACACGTCAGGAAGATGTTTTTCCTATTGGAAACTACCAGTTTTCCAGTTTCCAGAGGCTACGTCGTTTCAAAGTCAACCTGAACTGCGGGCCAGGTGACGGCGGGTTTCTTCTCACAGATCCAGGATGGAATGGTGGAGATGAACCTGGGTAAGCTGCCAGCTGCATCAGTTGCACTCTTGGAGGCTTGGACGCATGGAAAACTGGGACACAAATAGAGAGAAGCTACACATAAATAGGCTGTTGGCTGTTAATACATTCCCCCCGAAATCTTCGCGAAAGGTAATCTAGACCCCATGTATGAACTTTGCAGCTTTCATCGCACCACAACCTACTCCCCCCAGTGGCACCCCAACCAGCCCAAATCAAGGCGAATCCCAGGCGCATGAAGTTGAAGAGAATGGTGCCACCCATGTTGTGCAGCGACGAGCCCATGGCAGGAACTCGCTCACTTTCCAGTCCCAGGACGCCGAAAATGCCCAGCCAGGCGATGATCCTCGGCCCAAATTGCCCCAGGCACCAAGGTGCTGCTGTGGTGGTTCTTGGGGGGCTGACCCACATCTTCAATGGGAAAATGGTTTGTTGGCAGTTCTCATGTTCCATTTCCATCCATTTCCATAGCTGTTTCAAGTACTAGTTTTCCACTTTATAATTGTTTCAAATGGGAAGACCCCTGCTCTTCATTGGTTGGATACCAATGGATATGATGTTCCAGACCCTCCTTTAAACCCTGACCCTGAGCTCCCGGCGAAAGGATGATGACCAGCAGCGCCACGTTCTGCACGATGATGTTGTCATCCAAGTTCCAATAGCCCAGAGGTATGGACAGCAACGCTACAATTCCCATGCCAATGGACAACACGACCTTGCCCGTGCCGAAGGGTGTGACGTCCTGGGATGCGCTGATTTGGGAACCATATAGAAATCATTCATATATGGTTATCCCAAATTCGATGTGAATGTGGTTCCCAATACTTGTAAAAAATCCATTATTTTCATGTTCATTCCCAAATTCTATCTACTGGGGGTTTAAAACCCAAGGATATGAACGATATTTAGTAGATTCCCCAGTTCTGGTGGCTTTCCCGTTAGGAAAATGGAAAATCACGGACTCAACAAATCCCAGCGTCGGTGGAGGATCTGTGGCAAAAACCTTCGAAATGCGGGTAGAACATCAGAGCACAGGACTTCTCGTGGTTCAGGCTGGCCACAAAATAGTCCAGCACCTGAACTGAGGAAGTTCAACAGGAGTTGCTGGGGGGGGAAGGTTGTTCAACGGGCGAGGGGGGTGCGGAACTTTGCACCTAACTTCTTTTCAAATGCAAGGGGCCGAAGCCAACCCATTCGAAAATAACATGATGACTAACATATGCTGATACACCAGCCGTTTTCAAGGGACGTTCAGGTGCATTGCCAATACTTCTTTGATCTTTTTTTGCCTCTGGGACATGGATGGAAGCTTTAAACAAAACCGGTTCGCTGCAGCCCTGCCTGAGCTGTTTGGATGATGTTGCTGATGTTGGCACAGAGCATGGCCAGCTGAAATAAGCCTCGTCACAGTCGGCTTGGTGTAACACGGTCTGACAAGGGAAAATGCCGCAGTTGTGGATGATGTTGAGTTTCCCATTGAAGATGTACCCTCCGGGTGTCATCAAACATGGCTGGAAATCGGAAATGCCCTATGAATAGAGGTTTCAATGGAAAAATCATCTATGAATAATTAAGGGTTTTTCATGGTTTTTCCATTGCCATGGTTGATTACCGGAGGGTAGATGTTGTCCCTTGCCTGGTTTCTGTACCAATGGTACATCTGGGGCCCTCCAACCCCATTGGCCCACCTAACCTTGGCAGAAGATGGCCGTGCGTCTGCCGAAGTATTGCCGACAGAGGGTGCCATACTCCACACGTAGCATGAAGGAGTTGTTCCCCGGATATGCTCGCATCACTGCCAAAAGCATGTCCTGATCCGATGCTGAGCTGCGACCCGTGGATGATTGATTCATATTGATCCCATGCCCCCTAAGATTAAAGACCCCCCAAAAGGAAACCGTGTTTTAGATTGGATATATTAGAAGTATTATCTCTAAGTATCTTTATTCCTCTCTTGGGTGGCCTTCATGGAGGAGATATTAATGTATCTATACAATTGATTCTTTGGATTTGATCAATCCAACCATATTCATCTTTTGGGGAGTAATGTGGGTAAAACAATAATAAACCACCCATTTGGGAATGGTACATACCACCCATTTATGGTGATTTTGGGGATGGTTTATTATTGTTTTACCAACATTACCATATTAAAAAATCTCCGGAGATGGCAGAAATGGCAATGGCACAGCCACCAAGCTGCTCCACTGGCAACACTGGAGACCACGCACAGCAGGACGGTCAGGGTGGGTGGCAGCCATCCACTCTCCTGGTAGATTCCCGAGAAGTTCGCAATCCCCGGCCTCGGGATTTAGTTGATGGATGGCTGGGGGCGGTGCTTGGGGGACAAGAACCAACTGGAGCCATGGTGAAAGCCCTTGAAGTTGGGATTTAAGTCTCCAGAAATTCCCTGTTCATCAGTTCATGTTGAATATTCCCATAAAGAATATGAGATCCGCAGATCTTGTTGTTCCCCAACATGGATCCGGATGTGTCCAGGCATCCCCTGAAGACCTGTCCTGAAAATGGGCATGGGATGACACACAGTGTCTCTTAGCAAGATGGCGCGCCGTGGAAGCGCCATGAGACCACAAGGGAGGCCACGAACCCCTGGAAACTGGAAAAAACGTGTGGGAATGTGTCAAAAAACCATCCAAATCCCCCTTCTGCTCACCCCAAAAAACATAGCTGAGAATTTATGGATCTCCATCCCCAATATGGAACCTGGCAGAGTTTGATCCATCTGTGACACCAAGGGGCCCAAGGATGTTGTTCAACAACACGGCGACGCTGCCCAATACTCCAATGGACTTGGTCCCAAACTGCAAAACGTCGGTGATCTCCGCCCCAGGCCTCAGACCAAGGTGGTACCCCATAGCTAAGTTGGTGCAAACCGACTCCAATAACTATGGGACTTATGGTGGATAATATAAGTTGTATGTGTATATATATATATATATACATGTGTATGCATATCTTATCTATCTATCTATCTATCTATCTATCTATCTATCTATCTATCTATCTAAATCTAAATCTATAGCTAATGGGCTTATAAACCAATTTCAAACTGAAGGGGCATCACATGGTACAAACCATAGCAGGAGGGAAGAGCAAACATTGTGCAATTCATCCAGGAATGAAAGGGGTCTTCTGGCTCCTATCAGCGAGTTCCATCCCAATTTTCGGGCGAAGCCATCTGTCTGTGCCGAAATCCTGAAATTTTGTGGAGAATTTGCTGCAGAAGGCAGACATCGGGTCAAAATCCCAGGAAATTTTGGAAAGACATTGGATTTCCAGCCCTTAGACATTTTTCAGCAGCTGAAAACACACAGGGGCCACACAGGGCCTCAATTGTGCAGCCAAAGCACTCTACGGACATACTCCGTTCGCACGTCATGGGTCTGATATTGCACTTATCTATGGCAGTCCCGGAAAAGATTGACAAAAAATGGACATCTGTAATGATGAGGTATATGATGGTGTATATATATATATATATACACATAATAAGCTGTATATAGCTATATATCATCTACGACAAGCTGGAAAAACTGGAATATCTACTTGGGGGGTCCAAGGCATGTCCGCTTGAGCCAGCTGAGGACAGGCCACCCTTTAAAGCCTTTCTGTGTCAACTGGTCCCTTTTTGGTCTGAGAGAATGGTGAATGGTGGGAACAGGCGCAATTTAGGCATATCTATTCCCAGGCTTCGAACCCATCTTCAATCATCTTCATATGATGTTTGGATCTTTGGAAACAAACAAAACCTGAAAAGAGACCTTGGCTTCACAGCCTTCCGACCTTCAACGGACGACCACCACACAAGCCCTGCCTGAGTTCCATTCTTGGGAGGCAGCGCAAAGACGCTTCCAGAGGCCTTAAATGATGGCAGGGATGAGCTCCCGTAATGGGGTCAAGCTGATGTGCTTGTAGACATTGTTTGACCATGACCATCAAAGCCAATAATGTGGGTAAAACAATGCCATCAACCACCCATTTGGGAATGGCTTATACCACCTATGTATGGTGAAATTGGGGATGGCTTATCGTTGTGTCACGGTGGGCCCTAAGAGATCCGCAGCAACCAGAGATCGAGAGGCACGAAGTCAAGGTGAGTTTTAGGCAACAATTGGCCGTGGACACACTGGCACGGACCCCCTAATTGCTCAACACATCCCAAAACCAAAAAATCCCACCCAAACAATAATCATAATAGTATAATATGTAATAAGAACTATCAATAATTGGGAAAAAACAACAAGAAAATAATAATAATAATAATATGATAATCATCATCATCATCATCATCATCCTCCTCCTCCTCTTCCTCCTCTTCCTCCTCCTCATCCCAGTGAAGATGTCAGATAAGTCATACTTGAGAACTGGTCTTCAGTTCCCGCATGAAGACATCTCCCCACACATTTTGTCCCCCGCGCTGCGGAAGGACACCGGTCGCGCCCCGATCTTCAGGGCGCGCCCGGCATGCCTCAACCCTCCTTCGATCCAACCACCACGGTGGACCTGAAGTGACAATTTGATGGTTGGGATGTGGTGCTAGCAGGTTTTTCGGCATCCTAAGATGTGAAAAACAATGTGATTATATAGTCAACCCAAGATAAATTCGAGAAATTCGATCACGTAATCAATATGGCCTTAAGTAGCTGGCTTGATTTGGTTTGATTCCGACTTCCTCTGAATGTTGCCTTCTGGATTTTCTAGGTCGAGTTAGAACCCAAAAGCAACAAACTGGGTAAGGTTGTGACACGTCACCCCTTCAATGTAGAGATCAAATTAAAAATAGTATAGGAAAAGAATGAAAAATACAACAACCCCAAAAGGAGAAGTGCTTTAAAACAAGAAAAAAACTTGAACGAAAACTATTGAAGATCCATCCATCCTTTCATCTCTCCGCATTGCTACATACCCCACCCTGGTAGGCCCTTTACAGCCCCGGAAGTCCAAGAAACTTCGCAGGAGGTTCCAACCCCAGGCGACTGCAGAGTTGCTTCGCAACCGAGTCCAACATACCTTGGGGGCGGATCTGGAGATCCCAGATCTGGGCGGATTCGGAGGATTCGATCCACAGCACATGCCAACTTCGCAAAAAGGTCATGAAACGCCATGGTGTGTTGGTGCTTGTGGAGGATCTTGAGGAAGCACGTGTCTCATTCGCTTCTCAAGAGATCATTCCAGAAGAATGACAAGGTGCAAATCAAAACAGCTGGCAGTTCTGCAAACCGCCAACACCAGCTTTTCGATATGATAATGGAAAAATCCACTAATATCTATCCATTGCGGAATTGTCAAATTCGGAATTCCCATCATTGCCATGTTTGTATACTAATACTTCTTGCAAACCAACATAGCTATTGAAAATGGCCAAAATTTATAGATGATTTGCCTATGAAACATGGCCAGTGTTCCATGGTGTATGTTGGAGTACCAGAAGCTAGCCTCCAGTAACCAAACATGTTCAACTGAAAATCCACCATTATAGATGATTTCCATTGATTTTCCCAGCTATAAACCCTCCAGATCCCTCAAGTTGTAGGGGATTTCCCAGCCTGCCACGTTGGATCACGAGGAAGCGATCTATCCCTGGTCGCGACAAGTGACTCGCGACGGGTGACGTGCGCCGATGCAGCTCCACCTCCTCTGGCAAGACACGCCGCACCATAGATCCTTCGGGCAGTTCCATTATCGTTTGGTGATAGGGTTAAATGCTGCGGATGGAAGAAATCCTGCACCAGTCGCTAACTATTGGGCACTACAAAACACTGTAAATCATAGGATATGAGGGGATAAACCATCTACCAACTGGTGCAGGATTTCTTCCATCCACCGTAGGGTTCATGATGCCCTCCTCAAATTTATGTGCCGCGTCGTCACACCATCTCCATCCATGTAAACCAAAAATAAACCGTTACAACCCCAAGAATTCCACATGATTTTCGGCAAAATGGTTGAAAACCCTGCCATTTCAAAAGCTGTGGTTTTAATGGTTGATACAGAAATGGTTGCCAAAAACCACCATTCCAGAATTGGTTTGAGGGACAATCACAGCAAACCCCTGCATTTGCTGGTAAATATCATGGTTTCCTGTAGGTTTTTCCGACTCAACCAATCCATTGAGCTATATTGAACTTCCGTGTGCTGGTTGAATACCCATAATGATTTTTGATCATCTTTGAGGGGTGAAATCCTGCAGGTTTCCCACTCCATGGACCCCACCATCCCCGTTTTCAAGGATTGATTCAAGGTTCTTTCACCTCTCTCACCAGAATCATAACAATCATAATCCCCCCCAAAAAATGCTGAAACCTTGCCATATGGCCCAAACTTCCCCTCCATCCCCGGTGATTTTTCCACCACGGACCTATGGTCGGCAGCACCATGGGCAAGGCCTCTTCCGATTTCAGCTCCACCACCGAGGCGGCAAAGACTGGGAGGGCCACCGTGCAGATCACAGCCACCTCCAGGGAGCACTGCTTGGTCCATTTCTGCCCCCATGGGCCCACAGAGATGGCGAAGTTGGCTCCGTTGGCTACAGTTACCCTCTGGTAATGTAAACAGTTTGCTATCGAAAATGGCTATTTATAGTGGATTTGGCCATTAAAAATTGTGATTTTCCATAGTTGTGTTAGTTTACCAGAGGGTATATATATATATCAAATACCATGTTCATTGGGAATGTCAACTGTTGGTCAATTTCTTTTATGGAATTCATAGAATCTCAAATGATGGAACCACCATTCCCATAATATCTCCATGCTATTGGGGTTTATTGTGGGAGTAGTACTGCATGGGAATTACAACTGTCTGGTCCATTTGTTGGTTATATCAATGAGCACATTAATCTCCTTCCCCCAAATATTGAATACCCCCCACGATTCTTGGTTGAGCAAGAGATTTACACATATTTGGGACCATGTAGGGAATGTTTCATATTAGGGGTATGGGATTATAGGCATTTACTATTGCTATATCTAGTTATCTAATATCTACTTCCTTGAGCTGGTGATTTTGATACATCCATATGTCTAAAGATTTTGTTGATTTGTCTAACAATGTTGGTTGGGCTTGTTAGTTTTCGATTGAAGCCTTCCAGGTTTGGTCGATCTGGGTTTGCATTGCTAGGTGGATAATTTCAACGAACACATTGAATGAAACATGTACTGAACACATCTGAAAACATCCTGGTTCATTTCTTTGAATATAAACACCCATTTTGACCCCAAATTGGATAGATGATAGATGTTATAATGCTGTGAGACCTGATGCGCCAACGATTTCAACGTCGAAACACTGGCGTTTCGAATCAGGCCAATCCAACATCATCCAACCTCCGCGCCTCCACAAATCTAGCGACTTGCCAAACCCAAACGGAAGTTCTTCCCTTCTCAGTAGCTGCTTCAATAGCTGCTGCTGCTTCGGCTGCAGCACGTAGGAGTTGTAAGCGCTGAGTGGTACTTTGACTCTCAGCCACACCAGGATATTCTTCATCCTCTAAGGTTCCAAAATGAAAACACAGAAAGTGAAATTTAATATACTGTGATATACTGTGTCAGACTGGATCTGAAATTCGGAAAACTGAAAAACATCAATTGTTGTCGGCTGAGCATCATCTCTCTCGTGTTGGATGGAGAGTGGAAAACGCGTAAAAAAGAAACACCCTACCCTCCGGTAATCAAACGTGGCAAGCTGGGAAATCCCCGAACTAAATGGAGGTTTATAGCTGGGAAAATCCCCGATAAATGGTGGATTTTCCGGCAAGCCATGTTTGATGTCCCAGAGGGTAAGCCAACAAATGAGCCACAATAACACGTTGAACGTCCTCAACTCGCTCAGCATCTGGCAAGAGTGCCAAGAACTCGAAGCGGCTGTCGAACAAAGAGAGGCATCGGACCCGGTCCCTGGCGTCGTTTTCGCTCAGCCAGAATGAGAACCCAGATTAGACCCACATATGATACATATGCTTTAATGTGGTAACTCCAATGCCATAAACCATCCCCAAGTCATCACCATTCTTATGGGTGCTATAAACCATCCCCAAATGCTAGGTCTATGCCATTGGGTTTCCCACATTACCCAGCTTTTCAAGGAAAAAACATGAAAAACAAAACATCTTGATTTTGATTCGCAGGAAAACTCGATTGTATCCTATTAACTTGGAATCCATTATCTTTCCCGACAGTTGCGTGATGTGCCCTTGAGGACTTCTGATCGTGACAGTGGGGTGGAGTGGGCGACAGGTGCTCAAATTTACTATGGGCCCCATTTGCGTGCACGCATACAAACGCATGCTGCATGTAAGCCTTGCTTAGTGCATTCTCAACACCAAATTTCTGAATTTCGCAGATGGAAGAAATCCACGAGGGATGCCTTAGCTTTCTCACACAAACTTGAAAGACAATCAGCCTCATAGGGTGGGTCTGAAACTTGTGGGAAAAAGCGTCCACTTTGATTGTTGAATATGATGAATTATGAATAATATACTCTATCATAGTTTTCCCGGATTTCCCCAGACATCCTGGAACTAGTAGTGAACATTAGCCGCAGCTCCGCAGAAGATCATCATTTTCTCAATTGAAATGGGCCAGAAATTTGGGCTGTAAATCCATCATTCTCTTAAATCACCATGAAATCCCGTTAACTCCCCATTAAATTCCAACTAAATACCCATTAAATCCCAGGTAACCACTCCCCTATGTTCTACGGCCACCATCTTCCCTGCCCTCGATCCCCGCCTCTCTGTCGCCTCCAAGTCCTTTAAGGCGTCTGTCAACAACGCCCGATAGCTTGAACTAAAGGCCTCCGCGAAGCTTAGCTGCACAGCACCTGAAGGCAACAAAATCTCACAGATGTTGGTATGTCATCAGCTCCGTGGCTGGGAATCGAACGAAATGGAAGTTTCAATGGGAAAAATCATGAGAAATGTATAGGAAGGGATGGGAAAATCCAGTATACAGTAAATGGAGGTTTGTAGCTGGGAAAATCATATAAAAATGGTGCACACATGGCATACCATATACCCAATTAAAACCTCATAAGACCACTCAAGTTGATTATTCAATCCCATCAAACCCCTAGAAAAAACTACTTGGAATCCATTCATCTGGGTAAAGTTGAATATCGGGGCACACCCAATAATAAACTTCCATTACGGCTGGTTTATTATTGGGTTTAACTCATGAAACCATAGAAAAAAAATATACCCTCTGGTTATTTAACATAGCCATGGAAGCCATGGCCCATTTATAGATGATATTTAGATGATTTACCTATGATAAATGGTGATTTTCCATGGCTATGTTAAATAACCACAAGGTACCCTCTGGTAAATTAACATAGACCCTGGCATTCATCGGGATTGGAAGATGAGTTTCCTCTAAAAATAGCTATTCTCAGGGTCTATGTTAATCTACCAGAGGGTTAAAAAAAAAAAAAAACATCAAATTCCAAGCAGAGCTGCTGGCCACTTCCTTTGGGAGGCGCAAGGCGGAGTCATCTTCAGCTAGGCAGGAGGACAGCGTGTAGTCCGACACCTCAGGGCAGGATTCGTGGCTGGTGAAACCTGATGAAATCCCAGTCTTTGGTGCATTTCATTACTACAAGTCATGAAAATTGGACTGATTCAACTATATCAAAATATCTCAGACTCATTCAACCTCCAGTTTTTCTTCATAAACCCCATTAAATCCCTATTCTTGGAGCCCAACTCCCCAACTTCCCCCTGCAGCAACTCCGCCTTCTCAGCCCTGCTTTCCGCAGATGCACCAACCAACTTCCGGAACTCTTCACCCAATTCCTCAACGCTCCACGGCTGGTGCTGTTTCCACGTGGAAAACTTTCGGGGCTGGGTGGGAGCCACAGATTTTGTCTGGAAATTATGAGGAAAATACGGAGCTTGTCTGAAAAATCTTGATTATATATTGATTTTGTCAGAAACATGTCGTGTGAAAAAAACAACTGTCATGGTTGTTTTAACGCCCGTTTCCCCATTGAAATGTATGATCATTTTGGGAGTAAATGCCCCCATTTATATAATTGGACAAAGCCAAATCGTATATGTGGGAGAAATCAAGCACCGTCTCTTGATAGGCTCTCGGGCTATTTGTCCACCCTTGTTGGTTCCATCTACTTCATCCCCGGTTTTGCTTCATCAAATCCCTATGTTTATTGGATTGAATTCCCGTTTTAATGTGGTTGAATGACACAACCTCGTTTGGTTTGAACTTGGTGCTTGGGGCACGTTCATCTCACGTTCATCTCATTTTCACTTGCTTCACTGGTCAAGCTCGGCTACCCCGAAAAATTGGATGGTCAATACTTAAAAGTCTTAACATCAATGCATTGCTTTTGTTGAGAAAGTCTGAGCCGGAAACCATGGTTTTCTACCAGGAAAAATGATAGGGGGTTCATGTAAAAGTTCCATAAATCATCCGACTCTGTGATAAGATGCTGCAAACTAATTAGACAAGTCTTCCCTACTTGGAGGATCATCCCACTTAGTAACTGATCAGTAACCCTGGTGTTTGTAAGTCCCCTAAGGTTATCCCCTTGAAATAGCTGGGCAGTTGTGATCTGTGGGATGATCCTCCAGATATGGATTCCCTATTTCTACTTAAAATGGTGCCCCAGTTCTAAGATAGTTTTTTAAACCATAGTAACTATAGTTCGATATATCTACCATAATCCCTAGTTATTGGAGTTGTGGAAACACCAACTTCCCCAATTTGGGGCACCACCTCGTGATGCATCTGCTACATCCAATTGCCAAGCCGCTCCACGACTGAGAGCCAGATGGATCTCCATGGCTTTGTAACGCAACGAGGCTGTCGAGGTGGGTCCAGCCTGCGGCTGGCGGCCGCAAAGTGGATCAACAAGGGATTTTAGGGAGATTTTATGCGATATAGATGTGCTAATGGATGCTGATAAGAGCAAAAAAACATATTGTAAGAGGTTTCCAGTCTTTGCGGATGATATATATATATATATACACATGTTGTTGGTGTAAATGTAATTCAGAGGGTAGAATCTGTGGGATAGTTGAAAGGATAGCTTAGAGGATATCTCCCATGTTTTTTTTGGGCGGATATACACCTGGGACGCATGGGACAAGATGTGTCAATTGATATAGCAGGATATATGACCAACATAAAGGCTTGGTCCTGCATGGGGGAATTCACCCAAAATTGACATAATTTATACAATTGGAAAAAGTTATGATATTCCAGTGGCACTGGGAGTACGCCATGTTCAGTCGTGACATTCAGGCAAGAGCATATGGAATGGTTCAGATTTTGAAGGAACAGGATAATAGAGACTTGCTCTGGGTCACAACCACCACACCAAAGGTTTCGAAGCATCTTCAAGCCTGCTAGATACACATCTATAGCAATCCCCAAAAGATAGGAAAGTAAAATCCGACTAACATAGTAATAAACTACGTTTTCCTATCTTTTTGGGGGGTACTACATCCCCAAAAAGATGGAAAATTAAATTGTGCTCAGGGTGTTAGAGACTAGATGTACTTCATATTTCCATATATTTCTAGGTTTCTCAATGTTTCTCACTGTTCTATCTTTTTGGTGTTATATATGAAATACATGGCTATGAGTCGGAACCACTGGTCCCCTTGTGAACGTCAAAATAGCTGGCAAACCCCCAGACCTGAAAATGTGAATTCGGGGTTGATTCAACCACCCCGTGTCAAATGGGAACCCTACAAGGGCCATATCCAATCGCTTCAGGTTCCAATGTTAAATTTTGGTGATCTAAAGCCGTTGTTCATCGTTTTTCATCGTTGTTCTTGCTGGTCCGAGCCCCAAGTGCGGATGAAAGATCACATTTTTGCTTGGTTCATCCCCATTTTTTGCTTGCTAACTACCTGAGTCCTGAACTCCCCCTGCCCCCTTCCACCACCCAGAAGAGATCCCGCCTTGGGCAGAGCCACCACTGCGAGCACCGAGAGGCTGCTACCGGCACAAATGGCCAGTTGCATGGAGTCGAACGTCACCTTGCACAGGATTTGATGTGAAGCTATAATATACACAATTACATGCATGGTGTATTTATATA
The DNA here is from genome assembly GCA_003297045.1 of Symbiodinium sp. clade C Y103. Classification (NCBI taxonomy): domain Eukaryota; class Dinophyceae; order Suessiales; family Symbiodiniaceae; genus Cladocopium; species Cladocopium sp. clade C. Next base: position 114,512 of record BGPT01001616.1, on the reverse strand, counting down.
CATATATATATATATAGCCCTCTCTCTCTCTCTCTCCAAACTGGATTTTATGTTTAAACTATTGATTGACAACAATCAAGCAATCGAATTCCTGATGGATATTCCCACTATCACTCTAGAACAAGCCAAGAATTCCCAAACACGAATCCAAACCACCAGCGGTGGTTGAAATGATGTCCTTGTGATCCTTTGAGGAAAAGGTGTGAAGGTTTGTTGTTGGACTACTACCATTATTTGCCCAGAATATCCCAGAATTGCTATGAATATTGTGAATGAGGGGCTGTGCTCTTCCATAAATCAACCGACTAGCACAAAAAGGACATCTACACTGTACTAGACAAAATCGAGGTGTAGCCAAGCCAAATCCATGCAAATAGCCGGAATGTAATCCACAAATTCAGGAACCAAACGAAATGGAGTAATTGGTAAAAATGACGGTTGAATGGAATATAGTATAGCCAAACTCTTGGGTTTAAAGAAAACTAGGTCTTTTTTTGGTTTGGCGCCCCCACCAAACTAACTGGAATCGGAACATTTCGTTGCTTCACATCCCCAATTCTCCATCATTTTGCAGGCAATGTCCATGATTTCCAATGGTTCTCGTGAGATTCCAGACATTTCCAGACTCTGTTGAAGGACGTCACTCAAAAATCTCCAGCTTTCCCCGGCCCAGCACCAAGGGCCCCGGGAAAGAGCTTGGCCGAGCCGCTGCATGCGTCATGGCTTCCTCGCCCTGTCGGCAGGATGTGTCGATGAACTGCTGCATGGCGGTGGCTAGAGAGCAAAGACTGGCCCTGCAGCCGCTGGGGGACCATGGGTCCCTGGCAATGGAAAGGTCTTCACCAAAAAACATGCGAGTTGAACTGGGGCTTAGCAAACCCCAAAAGATAGAAAGGTGAGAAAGTCACTATATTTGCAGAACTTGACTGTTCTATCTGTTTTGGTGGTGCTATAAATTACGAAAAGGTAGTGCGAAACACCTGTGGACCGGATCGAGCTTGGGAAATCTGCATGGCTTGACTGTGATAGCGTTGAATTCATGTTCTCACTTGAGTTTGTCAAACTCAAAATGTCCCCAAATGCGATGTGCAATGAGATTTCCCATTTCTACCGGTAATCAAAGCTGCAATGGAAGATTCATGAAGATTTCCCCCTGTAGTTCAAAGATTTTCCCGGCCATAAACCTCCAGTTATATGGGATTTCCCATTACCACGTTTGATGACACGGGAGGGTATCAGCTTTTCAGTTGCACAACTTCACCCAGCCAAATGATCTGTAGCCGTGGCACAGTGGCAGTTCACGTTCCACATCGCAAGCACCTGGGCAGACAGTCAGGGCCATGGACATGGCTGGGAAATACTAAGGGAAACGGCGATGGATGTTGCTGGGAAAATCATCTGTAGGTGGAGGATTATAGCTGGGAAAATCATCTATAAATGGAGGATTGTGGGTGCTTATAGCTGGGAAAATCACCGAACTAAATGGAGGATTTAATGGGAAAATCATCGAACTAAATGAAGGATTTGACGGGAAAATCATCTATAGATTCTATAGATGGAGGTTTACTTGGCTGGGAAAATCAGGGAAGATCATCAATGGGCAATATTCCTTTGTCATGTTTGCTTACATGAGTCATGAGGGTGACAAGTTGTAGGCAGTTTGATATCACATGGAGCCTGAGAATTGCAACAAATTATCAAATTGCTCAGATCTTGAACCAAAAAAACACATACAAGATCTTCCAATACTATGTGGGGTCCAGCCTCTACAACAACTCAGCTTCCCTGTCAAGGCCATCCCAGCGTTAGGCCAGGCACCCTGAATGTAGTCCATCAAGCACTCCCCACTGGAAGCGATTACCAGCCACCGTCCCTGAAAGCCCTCAGTCGCAGCTGGCTTTTCTGGGGCCCGGGTCTCCCATAGAAAAGCGTATAGGAATGGGTGGTAACTAAGCTTAGCAATTAAGGTTTGGTAGCTGCTTTTCACAACTTAGTAACTACAGTTAGATCTTCAAAATTCAGTGGACTGCAACTGGGGTTTCCAAGATGTGCCAACTTGAAGTATCAATGGAGTAGCATTGGATGCAACCTCAGACCAGGAATCAACTACACCCCCAAATGTTAAGGTGGAACTAACAAATGGCCACATTGAAATGCATGACGTGGGAAACCCAATAATAAACCATCTCAAAATCACCACAAATGGGTGCTGTAAACATCTGTAAGCCATCCCCAAATCGGAGGTTTATGGCATTGGGTTGCCCACATGAGGGTGGTTTGAAAATGTGGTCCTCTCGGGATTCTCCAATTGTTTCTGCAAAAGGGTCCTGTGTCTGATGACTATGCAATGTGCAAATCATTGGTTGCATCGGCTGGCTGCCACGCCGATTTATAGGGCACTATCAAAAATCGAAGCTATTCGAAGGTCTGAAGTTGTTTTGACATGAAACAAATATTGACCCTCACAGTTCAATCATTGAGAGCTTGTATTCCCATCTTGTCGCCTGCCCTTGGTTCATGATTTCATCCTTCTCGTTCGTAACATCCTCAGTTCTAAAATCGCTGATGAATTTGGGGTGAAGTGCCTCGTCTCTTCCCCCAAAAAAAAGGTTTCGCAGCCATAGCACTGACTACTTGAGGCTATTCCATGCAATGCCTGAAAATATAGCGCCTCAAAGTCCCATGGCTTGAAACTCTGCAATAAGTTGAGGGTCACTCCCAATCTTTGGGTCAAAAACCGATTCATGGAAGTGATTGCCGGGTACAACTGGTGAAAGCATCAGTTGAATCCAATGTTTTCAAGTGGTGAGTAGTATTGAATCAGTCAAATCTCAAGATTTGACGCTTAAATCAGTTGAAATCCAACTTGTTGATGTTTGAGCCTCAATGTTTAGTGGTTCAGATGGTGAAATCGATATCTGAGGCTTAAAAATCCCACCTGTTTTTTGGTGAAATCAAATGTCTAGTGACATGCAATTTCTGGATGATCAAATCCACTCCATCTCTGAGTCTTTGTCAGAAATTTCAGGGAAGATTCCCCTGTGTTTTTCCATGGTAAAACTCCCCGTTCCCTCCCACATCTGACCTCCTCCAGCTCATGCTTCGACCCCTCGGGTCGAGGTAAAACGCCTCGGAAAAAGTTGCGAAGTTCTCCATGGAAATTTCAGCTATGCTTGGCGAAGTTGGTGTAAGATTTGACTACTCCAAGGACTAGGGTTTATCATAGTTTATGGGGATCCTATCTATAAATTTCCAGGCACAAACGAAAAAAATATGCGTGGATTTCCCATTGGTAACAAAATCATTGACTCAGCAATTCTAGGAATGTTGGGGACATACCCTTCGGTGTCATCAAACGTGGCAAGCTGGAAAATCCTAGTTTTGACGGACTTTTCAAGGAAAATCATCAAGCTATTGCTGGATTTTCCAGTAAGTCATGTTTGATTACCTGATGGGAATTGGGATATGATTGGGATATCTGACTAGCAACAAATGCCATTTGCTACAGAAACTGCCGCA
>BGPT01001616.1:88493-105993 GCA_003297045.1 Symbiodinium sp. clade C Y103 | reverse complement strand
GTGCCCCAAATGAATCAACAGAATTTAAAATGGGATGGATATCCCTTAAATATGGCATCCGACTAGAGTGATAAATGATGACAAAGGACCATCACAACTGGTACCCCCCCTACTAGTAAGCTTGGTTTTATCAATTCTCTGAATCACAATAATTCACTATCCTCCGGTAAACTAACATAGCTATGGAAAATCACAATTTGTCATGGGAAAATCCACTATAAATTGCAATTTTCAATAGCAAACTGTTAGTTTACCAGTGGGTAACCCGAAAGCAGCTGATTTGTTCGGCCACTTGGGGATGATTTTTGCGGAATCCAAGTCGTTCCAGTGACGTCACTACGTGAGATCATGATCAAGTTCATCCAGATCAAATTATCACCAACATATCACCAAAACATCCAGAAATCACCCATTTATAAATATAATGGTACTAAAGCAACGTCATAAACCACCCATATGTTGATGGCTTATACCATGGCACCTATAAAACTGGTAACTTTGGGGATGGTGGAACCTATTGCTCTACTACCATTAAACCCTTAATTATCCGGTGAGTCATCTACAATATAGGATTGTTTGCCCATTTAAGTATCCGAACCACTATCTTTGTCTTCTAGCAATTATATATCCTTAAGTATCCACAAAATCTTCAAGTTGATACACTACCTATATTTCAAATATGTCATCATAGCAATTATTGTTAGCATTGCAGCTCCAAAGCTATGATTGCTATGATATCTCAGGATTTATCCGGATTTGGATTATATTGATACACTATCTATATTGACAATACCCTCTGGTAAACTAACATAGCTATTGAAAATGACCATTTATGGTGGATTTTCCCATTCAAAATTGTGATTTTCCATAGTTGTGTAGTTATGTTGTGTAGTTATGTTAGTTTCCCAGAGGGTATATTGATAATAAGTCATCCAAATCCAATGCTCCAAAGCCCTAGCAGCTGCAGTCAGGCAGCAACATCGCTCGGTTCTGCGATCTCTTGATGGCTGCAGCCTACGGCAAGCGCAGCAGGCCATGGTCATCCAATGGATGGTACGTGTCCGGTGACTATTCATCTCCACAATATTCCACAATCAGGCATAAACGTGGGTGAAGATGTAGAATGTAGAGATATCTATATGATATGTGTGTATATGTATATCCAATACCGGTTATAAGTATTGATCAGAATTAAACTATAAATATAAATATATGTTATGTGAACTCCAAATATTCCATTTGTTTAATATTCGATACGGGCTTTGGATGATGGGAAATACTTTAAATCCAAAAAAATCTACCATGTGGTTGGGAAACTCCATTCGTAGCTCCAACCGGCTGACCAACCCATCCTCCATGGGCCCTTCGCCCCCTGCGCACCGTGAAGGTGGCGCAGAGATACCAGGCCACAGTGACCACGATCCAACGATTCCAGAGCCTGTCGTGTTGGAGTCTGGGACTCTACGATGCCTTCCTTCAAGGGATTTCACAATGGGAAATTCATGGGAAATTCATGGGAAAATCATGGGATTTCATGGGGATTTCACTGAAGCAACTATTGGGATCTAGGCGATTTATTTAAACCCGTGGGATTTTATGCGATTTGAGCCCCTGTACCACACTGTCCTACACTGTAGGAAAAAACATTGACCACAGCGGGGGTGTTTTCATGGGATTTTCCCAATTTCATGGATATCCAGGGGGTTATCCAGTCTTGATGGGAATTTCATGGGGATAAGATGCAGAAGTTCGTCAGATCTAATTCCAAAATTGTAATAGATAACACGGTTCTGCATCTTTTTTGGCGGAGCTTTATCAGCTGCAGATGCAGAAATGGTGGTAAAACCATGTAAAGTCCTATCTTGAAGTGGTAATAAAGCACCTTTCTACATCCTTTTTGGGGAAATTTGCTAACTATATATAACATGAATTGGCCTAGTAAGAAAACGAATCCATGTCAAAAACAAGCATGGTTTCTCGAGGCAATTGGTTTGGCTTCCATATCTAGCTAATACGCTCAAACATCAGAGCGTTCTATTACTTTCCATGAATATGAGATCATCAATGATTTCACCGGCCAAAAATACAAACATAATAATGTTAGCAAAGCAATAGCTGGGTGGTATAAACCATGAAAAGATGGGTGGTTCATTTTTGCTAACCTAACATCATTTCCAATTCATAGACCTACCCGCAGCGAAAACTTCTTGCTGAGGGCCCACACCACTTCACTCCACGCAGGAAGAAGCCTGGGCCGCTTCGCCGTGGCCGTTCCGTCAAATTGTGGCAGCCCGTTGGGGCCGTGAGGCTTATGTACCCAGCTGTAGGGTGCTTTTTTCTGGCCCAGAATGGGCAAATCTCAGCTTTCGCCAGGGATGGTAAGTCGATGGGATAAGATCAACATGACCTGAGCCAGTGTTTGAGGGTTCCCTGGTCTTCAATTCGGGAAAACTGTGGAAACACCCCAAGCATTGGTTGGTGGTCAGCATATCTTCTGGATGGGTAGCGTTGAGTACCCCACACAAAATGGATGGCGCATGATTCTCCGTTTAAAAGATCAACCTGTAGATCACTTGCCATACATTCTTCCAAAGAATCGACCCGACATCTACAAGTTGCGCCATGTTCATCCATTTTCCCGGAAGTGACCCCTCCAAGCCTAACCCCATGGCCCCCCCTATGGCCAGCCTCCATAACTGGTATCCTCTTGAGAGGCCCAGGATAAGGACCGTGTCACCATCATCGCCATTTCGCGCGGTTCCGCAATGATAACTCGCCTGGTGACTAGGTCTGATTGGACCGTGTCTAAATGTGTCTAGTCTAATGTATCTGAGTGCGTCTTAAAGAGTTTGTTAATCATAATGTGATGTTATGTGTCTTCTCTAGTTTTTATATGTGTATATGATACGTATAATATTATCTATAATGTATGTGTATGTATGCGTCCGTGGGAATTTATGGGTGTCTGTGTTTAGTAACTTGCGACATCCAGCCGACATTCGGGGGCCAAAGGCCTCCGAACCTGCCACGAATTCCTGAGTTTTCACGTACCGTCCGGTAATCAAACATGGCAATGGAACATATATATTCATTATAATGATATATAATTTTGCCGTTGAAACCTGCATGTTTTGGGCATTTTCCATTGGCACCCTTGATTGTCAGAAGGCACAGTATCTACATGTTCTTCAATGTTCACATTTCCCAGCTGGAGCACACCTTGATCCAAATTTTCGGCCAGGAAGGTGACAAAATACACTGCGCTGCACCAGACATCTGTTAATGACTCTGCTCATCTTCAGCAAAATCACCGAACTCCTCAGCGAAGTTCACTTTTAAGCGCCTGCTCGATGAATCTGTGGCCGTTGCCCCAACCACCACAGTAGGCAACGACTCGCGTGCCTTGTCAGAACACATTTACAGTCAGCGCCTGCCCCCTGGCGGTTCCTACCCTGCAAAACTGCCATGCTGCTGGCTTGCATCTGTTGAAGCAACTACCTGAAGTTGGGAGGGAAAATGGAGGTTTCCTAAAATAGGGGTACCCCCAAATCATCCATTTATAGATGGATTTTCCATTATAAACCCATTTTTGGGTACCCCCAGCCATTAGGAAACCCCCAAATGTGTTTGCCTTGAGATCATTTGAGAAACCACCAGGTGACGGGGAACACCGCGTTGCCATCTTGCCGCGTCCCAGTGGGTCATATGAGTCATCTGCGTCGCTTCGCACCTTGCTTCGGAAAATCAAATGGCTACGGGTCGAAATTTTGGTGCCAAGAATGGCGGGGTTCCTACCCCCCCTTCAAAAAATATCTCAGGTCCCCTAGGCTCAGAGTTGTTTGCCCACGAACTTGCATCCAACTGGTAACTCGGGATCCCGGGGAGGAAAAAAAAACACACACAGTGGCCCTACTTGCTGTAGAGACCGGCACTTCAAAAATCCAACAGCAGAGAGTTCGATCGAAAAGTCTGCCACATTTTTTGAACAGAAAAACCACATGCAGCTCAGTCACGCTCAACTTATCTCAACTTGTTCGAATCTTCTTGGCTGGAGCACCTTCCTCAGTACCTTAAGGCAGAAGATGATGAAGGTCAGTACTCAAAATTTGCTGATGATAACCCAAAATAAAACACTGAATTGAATCTTTGTCCAAAGGAGGACATTTACCAGTTTACCAAACTTTTCTAGAATTCACTGAATTCACTGAATTCACCATAAAAATGGAAGATTCCTGTAGCATTCACTTTCGGAAACGCCTGTGGTGAGAAATTCACAACCACCTGGGAAGATGGTTTTGGGCTGCCCAGTCGTAAGACCCATAGGAACGATCAGTGCTTTCTGAGTTGGCTTCCCCACGAAATTCACCCACACAACATGTCCAGCAGGTCAACAATTTACCCTCCAGGAAACCAAGAATAACTATGGACCATGGAATGCCCACCATTAGTAGATCATTTCCAAACAAGAAAGCCATAGGATTTACGTGTTTTGTTAGTTTAGTGGAGGGGTAACTTCTGCCCCAAAAATTGTCACTGAGCCATGCTTAGTCCTTGAGAATCCTATCAGCCAGAATGGTCCACATCGCTGCCGCGTTGCCCACTTTGCCCTCACCAGCCTGAACAGTCGGGAAATGGCATCTCCAAAGTCGAAGCACTTAAGCTGATACGGCCATGAGTCAAAAGCCCGGTACCTTCTGTTCACCCCAAAATAGCCGGGATTTATGGATGCTCATCCCATGAAAATTGATAATAATGGGTTTTGACCCATCCCCATATGATGATAATCTATGCTAATTCATGGGTACCTGTGGGTAATCTATCAAATTCTATAGATAATCTATGGCTAATGCAACCGTAACTTATTCATCCCATTCATCCCAGACCCCTGATATTTATAGGGTACAATACCCCCAGCCATTTCATGGTCCCGAATATGTGAGGAATCATCCAAGAAAAAACCCCTAGGGGGTTTTTCAATAAATCAGGGAATCGGAGCCCTTTCCTACTCCTTTCATCTCTCAGCGTTTCGCCAGTGGGTTGGTCCAAAAGTATGGTAATCACTCCATTCCATCCACTGGTCACTGGTTTCTCCTCAATGTTCCATATGTTTTCCTAAGAAAATTGCCATATTTGCTGGGTTTCTTCTCCATTTTCCCCCAATCTTGGAAGTCGGACTTCCTCTTCCTCAGGCTTGTGTGCACCACAGCGATTGCAGTCACTTCGATGGGGGAAGTTCACGTTGCTGCAGGCTGGGCATAGCCAATTTCCGTTCTCACCTCGGCTGCGAACCCATCCGACCCCGGACTCGGGACTCGGGTGATCATCTGAGAATACTGAGTTGCAATTTGAATGGAAGGGGCCAATAGAATGCCAAGAAATAGATCATGAATGATCATGATCATCTTCTCTTTTCGAGTTTTGAACATCCCCAAAACTCCATCATTTCCATACAATCATATATAATTCCTTCAGACCTCATGCAGATGGAAATTCATGAAAATTCGTTCCCCACTCAATCATCCCAGCCTGCTACGGGAGCCTTCCTTTTGTCGCCTGGGACAGGGGGGAACGGTAGATCGTCCCATGGTTTGGGGGACCATCCCATGGTCATCCCGGGAACATTTCTCGAACTAAATGGCGGATGTTCCAGCCACCTTTGATGACACCGGAGGGTCGACTTGCAGCCATTGAAATGCTCGACTTGCAGTAGCATTGGCTGAGTTTAGGACGTGATTTGATTGAAACATGATTGAAGCAGGTCAAAATCCAACATACCAACCAAAAACCACATCAATGCCGCACCCAACTCGGACCCAAACTCGGAGCCAACACCCAACTTCAGCCAAGGTGCTTTGTTTGGCGAAACCACAGCGGTTGCAGGACATACGAATGCCATAGTTCACCTGCAATGACCATGAGCACAGCTCCATACGGAAGGTCCAATTGGCTGAGGTGCCTAAAATGGGAGGTACATGGGGTATATACCTGCCAAAAATAACCAAAAATTGCCAATTTACTAGGGAAACTTGTGATTCAACAACGAAAAAAACTGATTCTAGAGAAGACCGGCTGGGAGGGGAGGGGCATGTTGAAGAACACAAATCAGCTCGGCCCGGCGTCTCCTTCCCTAAGCTTCGGACGTTATGACACGCTGCGCACATCCAGTTGCCGTCTACGCCCACCATGGGTCGACCTCGGCCTTTTCCTTTGCCCTCGGAAAGCATCAGAAATTCAACAGCTGGGTCTGTTTTGAAGGGCACTCCCAAATCCAGCGGTTTTTCATCATGATCCCTGTAAAAAATGTGCCATAAATTGGTGATCCAAAATGATGCGATACCTAGCCTTAAGGTATACCTCATTTTCAGACACAATGTCTAACTATCAGGATCCATAGGGCGTCTGTTGTTCTGCCAGTCAGGGATAGTCTGGGTCCTAAAGGCATCCCTACAATGATTGCTCAATGCTTGGTAGGATCCTGATTCAATGCCTGAAAATTGAATGTTAAAATACCATGTTAGAGCCATCCATAACTATCTATAAGTCTATAACAAACTATGATCATCTATGACCATCTATGGCCAACTGTGCGAACCGGGTCTGGGCCACGCCAAGTGCTATGTGTTTTTGCATGGCTTTTCCAGGTCTTCCTGATGCGTTCGAGCTGCTCCCGGTGCTGCAACAGCCCATTCCTGGGGCTTCGGTGCACTGCATAAGTTGCAGTGACTGCGTGCTGGGAAGTTCACGTTACCACAGCTGAAGCCTGGTGGTGCAAAGGAGCAGGGGCTGGACCATCTTTCCCAGCCTCTTCTCTAGGTCCACTTTGTCAGTCTCAATGAATGATCTAAATCTCTAGTAAAGTTTGTGTTAAACTCTTAAATTCTGCACGCATATGCACACCTAAAATATTTGGTTTTCCAAACATGGATCCAGTCCAGTTCAAGATGCTCTTCAAAGACTTGAACACGTGCGAATCTATGGACCTACCAGTAGGGGGCAAGAGGGAGAAAGTGGGAGTGGGATGATGCAATGCTTCTGCCAAGATCTGCCATCTGGAAGCCATCCAAGTCCGGAGCTGGGACCCGCACATGCCCAGTTGCCGTTCACACCAGCCACTGGACGTCCACTTCTTCTCTCTTCCGGCTTGGAGATGCCACAGCGGTTGCACATGTCCCTGTGTGCAAAGTTCACATTGCCACAGCTTCCGCATGCCCAATTGCCATCTACACCGGCAATGGGAGGGCCACGCTTCTGCGGTGGCTGCTCCCATGTTGGCTGCCCGCTGGGTGGTTGTTCCCAGGTTGCCTCCTTAGGGTTGTTGCAACGATTGCACATGTCCCTGTGTGCAAAGTTCACATTGCCACAGCTTCCGCATGCCCAATTACCATCGACACCGGCAACGGGAGGGCCACGCTTTGAAACTGTCGCGCGGTACTGCGGCTTTGGCGAGTGGCATAAGTTGCAAGCATCCCTGATGCCAAAGTTGATGTTATTGCAGGCTGGACACTCCCAGTTGCCGTCTATACCCGCAACAGGAGGGCCACGTTTTGGCCCACCATGACCCTGGCCGTTTTTGCTCATCGCTCGCCAAGTCTTGGCATACAGCAGCTTGGGCGTTGCACAACCTGGGAGACCACACAGAATGGCCAGCGATCACATACGGGTGTGTCTGTCAATGTATACAGAACCATTGGATTTCGGATGGACCCAAGTCTTCGGTGAATCCCTAGCTACTCCAAGTCCTTTTAGACTCCCTCAACGGCCAAGGCGCGATTGCAGGCATCGCGGATGGCAAAATTGACATTGTTGCACCTAAGAAACTAAGGGGATTTTCGGGTTCATCCAAGACCGCACAAAGTAGCTGGTGAAACCGCAAGTTTGGGATACTGAGTGAGGATATGAGTGGCCATCGCACTTGGTCTGTGGTAACCATGGTTGAAGAGTTTCCCAGCTTGGGCCTTAGAACTTGCTGGCAAGTGCACACACCTAAGTCACTCATTCAGTCACCCATTTCACCCAATCAGCCCGTGAGCATGATCTGCCAACTGGATACCTATTCAAATCAATCAAACAAATAACCCCGCAGTACTGCCTCCCTACCTGCCAGAAACTTCTATCCTGATCTGTTTGTAGGATTGGGCCAACACTGCAAGAACAACCCTACAAAGATATGCCCTCCCTGAAACAACCTAGGAACTGAAAAAGTGCAAATCACTGTCAATTTGATTGTCCCTTTTCCCTAAATCGCCTTGGTGCGCTTCCCTAGTTGTTCGAACCAGTGATAGTGAATTTTACAAATTATCAAAGGAAGTTTGGAAGTCAAACCTCCGACAGTATGGACAGATGGAAAAGAAAGGATGGGAAGAGAGAAGATCAAACAGGAGAAAGTCAGAAGAGAGAAGATCCCAATGCGCGAAAAGGTAGGAAAGTCGCGAAGCGCTATATTTTTCCAATGCTTTGTGACTCCGGAGGGTCGAAAAGTAGGCTCGTGCGGTACTACTGGTACTGGCTCCTGAGTTTCCAGCCTGCTATCAGGATCTATGGCTTTCCTTTCCGAATAAAAATCCTGTGGTACTCGATTTTCACCATGGGGTTCCCATTCAAAATCACCAAAGTCACCAAGTTCAGATGATCTTGCCGTCCGATGTCCCTCCATTTCAGGGCCCCCAACCACCCAAGGGGACCGACTGGACCCAAGGCACGCTCCGCAAGCCCAATTTCCATCCACACCAGCCACTGGCGCGGGCATGGCCAAAGTGGTTGGACGCAGTTGGTGGCCCCTAATTATAGATGTTGAACTTCTCCAATTTTGGCATATGGCCACTTTGTATGGGCCCCACTTCATCTTCTAACTCTCATCTCTCAGCATTGAAACTCTCATCGCCGTGTTTTTCGGAGAAAGCATCAGTGAAGCTCTAGTCTTTCTTGTTGTCTTTCTGGGAACAGCTGCAGCCCTTTGTCTGTCGCTAGCGGAGCGCAGCAACACGGCTAGAAAGCTACTACTGAGCCAAAAAAAACAGGCCTGCTATGCAAAACTGCGAACTGTCATATGCATATGGCCTTCAGATGATGGATATTCCAATATTCGCATTGGTTGCTTGCCATGTTGAATCTTTGGGCAGTTTTGCGAGAATCCAAGTGCCCTTCGAACGCTTGGCTCTGCGTTGGTGAGTCTGTGGTTTCCTTTTTGAGGATCCAATAGAGATGCGGCAATATTCAAAGTGAACCAGAAACTTTAGAGTGTCGGCATGAGGGTTTGTGTATTCGGCTGCTAGATCCCCTTTGCATTTCGAAGAAGAGATACTGGATCCATCTCGCTTTTGCGCAGCGGCCTGCAGCATTTCATGGTTTTTGTACCGAGTTTTGGCATAGGCAGAGTCGGATTCTTTGGCCACGGCACCCCAAAACCAAGGAAAAACAAATGCCCCAGGGGCCAACCTTGGGCCCCTGCAGCCGGGGAACTGAGGCCTGGTGGTCCTGGAAGTCACTATACCCTGCGAATTTTTACAGATGACATCCACGGGTTGTGCATCTGCAGGGCAAAATTTACATATGAAATACAGCCATGCTAATGCCAATGCCTATTTCATCATGCCTAGCCTTGGCGAAGAAGCTTCGCTCCACCAACTTTTTGAAGACTTTCAATGATTCACAAAGCAAAAGTGTCATGCGCTTCACGGCTTTTGCGCGATGATCTGCCAGCTGGTAGTGAACAAACCCATCCTTAGACTTCTTACAGAGGGGGGCATAGAAAATGAAAAATAGTCCCAGTAGATTCCCAATTGGAAAATCACAAAAGTCACCCCATGTTGGTTGAAGGGAAATCTTGACCGAAAATCTACAGGAAACCCCATCAATTTGGGTCTAAAATCCCTTGAAATGTTCATTGTTTCCGGTGAGTTCCGGTTGAGATATTCCCTGAACTCCAAAAGGGGCCAGGTATCTTGTCTGCTTCGACGAAGGCCTCACCATCCTTTGTCAAACGCTCGAAGAGGGTCAGGAAATGCTTTGGGATCAACCGCAGCCTCGAAAACTGCGGGCGAGGAGGGGGCGATGTCTGGCCCAGTTCGATTCCCCGGAAGTCCCAGGTTGGGTGAATGTCTTAAGAAAAAGACGCGAATTGATATTCCACATATCTACACACACATGTTTATATATATATATATATGTATACATATATCATAATAATCTATATTTAGCTGCACATAGATGTAGATGTGGGCCTAAATATGCTAATATATACATCAATATGTGATAATAGGTGTCTTGTTTTGTATGTATGCACATGCATCTACAACGAAAAACACCGTCATACTCAGCTATATAGATGCTTAAGTAAATTGGATGGATACACATTCTCCAAGCGACCGAGTGAGGGTGGACAAGACCCATTGAACTCCGGTGAAAAAGCCCTCCGCCTTTTCAATCAGAGGATACCTTGGCTGTGGCAGGTGGAGTAGGTGGAAAGAAGTGCACCGTCATGCCAGTTCCATGTCTGAAATGGAATTTTATACGATCAATCATGGGATACTTAATGGATTTAATGGGATACGTTGTGGGATATTGGAACAAATTTCTATAATTTTGGGCGTGTCTTTAAATTGGTGTGAATCATAGTGTGAACCAACAATGGAATGGGGGTAGCCCATTTCCAGACAAATCAATTTTCAATCAAATCTCTCTCCTGCAAATTGTCCTTTGAACCTGGTTCTGCAAGAAATCGCAGTAGCAGTAGGAACTCCGGATGATTTTACATAACTAACCAAATCTTCAATTTGAACCAAGTACCAGGGGGCTAGTAACTATACGGGCCCCATCTAAAATGGCAGAAGACTATATACAGTGATATACAGACTCAAAGTGCACATCTAGTTGGTTTATAGATATTTGCCCATGGTTTCTGATTCAATCCACCTTTTTGTTGGTTAAAGAGTTTAGCTGGCTTTTGACTTTTTGATGGCTACCCTTCAGTACATGGACCCCGCCAGAAAAGGGTTCGAAGATGAGTTTCCCCTAAAAATTGGTGATTTTCAGGGTCTATGTTCATTTACCAGAGGTTATCAGTTATATCCGCCGACCCCGGCCTTGGCCAAGGCAGGGGCGGTGCCTGGGACCACCGGAGGTGTGGAACCTGCTTTGTCACGGCCATGGCCCTCACATTGCCCAAGATCGTTCCACCAACAATTGCTTGTCTGTGCTTAGCCACGGCCATCTGTTTTTAAAGTTGTTCAAGCCTGCCGTTTGCCCGCCCTCAAACCCTCCAAACCCTCCCTCAAACCCTCCAAACCCTCCCGCAAGCCTTTCCAAGGCAACTCTCGCAGCTACAGCCAGGGCCATCTGTTTTTAAGGGCGTTCAAGTCTGCCGTTTGCCCGCCTTCAAACCCTCCAAACCGTCCAAACCCTTCCGCAGGTCTTTCCAAGGCAACTCTCGCAGCTACATGATGCCTCCAATGCCAACCCCCAGAAGAGGGGGTCGGCGGCACCCGGGCGCTAGCCGATTCTATATCATTAATATCACTTATATTCCTCATATGTTGATGGCTAAAATCCCCATTCCCTTTTTGATAGATGAATCATCTTAAATCCCGAGACGAGTTGTTGGTCCAGTGATTTTTTCACCCAAATACTGGTGGCCACCGACGGAGGCGTCCGCGCTCAGCAAGATCTTGAATCCGGCCTCGGCTGGATGCCAACTAACTGTGGAAAGAAATCCTGCACCAGTTGATACCCTCTGGTAAACATACAAAAAGCTATGGGAAATCACCATTTTTACTGGAAAATCAGCTATTTCAATGGCCATTTTCAATAGCAAATTGTTGAATTACCAGTTTATAGGTGGTTTCAATCATCCAAGGTGGTGCAAGATTTCTTTCATCCGCAGTGATATCCAGCGGGGTAAAGTAAAAAATGAACTATCCCCAATATTGTAACGGTATGAGTGGTAAAGATTGTCAGCTTCATGCCATTGGGTTTGCCACATCATGGCACATCACAGTTAAACACCACCCACGAAGGATTGTAAATGCCCATAGGTCAATAGATGAAATGTCAAGGAATTGCTACTAAATAGGCATACTATGAAATGGCATATGACCAAACAATATCTAGAGAATGAAGATGCAATAATTGCAATACGCAAATGACTCCGGAATCATGGCAAGAAGGCATCGAAATGCCTAGAATCACTCGGCCCAGCATATGAGCAGCTGCTGCTCCATTTTCCACCATGGCTTCCAAAAACACATGGCAACATAGCTTGCATCAAAATCACGTGGCCACGTAGCATCTCCACAATACAAAACACCTGAAACCCTTTGGAACTAAACATAGCGTTTGTCGCTATCTTGTGCCTGGATTTTGCGAAACCCCTCGGCTGTTTAATTGGCGGGGTACCATTGAAGTATCAGATTATCACAATAATATTACCCTCTGGTAATTTAACATAGCTATTGAAAATGGCCATAGAAATAGTTGATTTTCCATTGGAAATGGTGATTTTCCATGGCTTTTTGTATGTTTACCAGAGGGTACTATTTGGGGAGTACCCCCCTAATTCAGAAACCATGCCTGATCAAAATCCGGGTTGACAAATCTGATCTTTTGGGGTCGATCGGTAGATCTGTCAAAAAGGCCTCTGGGCGACGACTTGTCCAGTGGTCTGATTTTTTTTCGAGGTTTATCATCATTATCCCTATTAAAGGAAAAAAAACACAGCCATTTAAGGGGTATACCGGTATACCTCATTTTCAGACAAGCCCATGCTGCCATGCTCGTCATTAGAAAACAAGTGATGTTAGTAAAGTCGTAAAGCAATGAAATTCCACCATCGCTAAATTCACCATGTTTATGATGTTTATGGGTGGGATTCCAACCATCAATCCATATGGGTGGTTTTATGAAATTGCTTTACTCATCTTGACTCACATTAATGATGTTCGTCATTCTCAAATAATATCGCTTGGATGTGGCGAAAGAGTCACCAAAATATGAAACATATCCTCCACAGATTCCTCCAACGGTGGATTTCGCCAAATCACCGACTCAACAAAGTCCAGGAGTCGAGATTCTTCCCCGTTTCCGTCCAAGTGGCTTTCTCTAAAGGCTCGGTGAAGTCGGCTGGTTTGGGTGTCCACACTGCGCCCAATACGGGTTTCACCTACGTACCATGGCGAGTTCGTTGACTCCCAGATATGCGGGGGGATTTCCCCCAGAAAACATAATATGGCCATGTGAAATTACAAAATCAGGGGACAAGAGTGAAAAGACTTCATCAACAAATCACAATATTGAGGTTCCCTGCAGTTTAGACACACTCACATTGTGTGGCAAAACGATGATTCCAGGGAAAATATCGTTTTGGGAGTAGGATATCGTAGGTTCATTGTTGGGTAGTCGATATTGAATTTTGGAATTTTGGGAAGTCAGACCATTCTTTTGAAAAAAATGTGTGACTGCATTATTCAAGTGAAGGCTTCCTAAAGAAATGTGATGGGATCTCTCTCGAAATATGGACAGCTTATGACAGCTTCCTCCACCCTGGGCTCCACCAGATCCGCCTTCAACAAAAGTTCGTTGTGCTTGGCATCCGACGCATTGTACGCGGGAAGCTGCACGTAATCCAAGAAACTGATCTTGGCACCAGGCTTCAAGACTCGGTACATCTCCTGCCGGCATTTTCGACACGGCTTGAAAGCCAACTGGTTTGGTAAACGCAGCAACAAGGTGGTGGCCTTGCGGGCTGCCCAAAAATTTCCAACAAAATCACTATTTTCCCAGCTGTTGAATGGAAATCTTTGGGTACAAGCTCATTTTTCCTCTGCGGTCTATAGCTCTCTATCTAGACATCTGTTGAAATGCTTCCCCAGGTGACCATTTTTTCCTCCATGCATCTGTGCTCGTAGCCAGATCTTCCAGATTTGGTTTTGTCTGAAAATAGTGTACTATAGCGTACTCCAACACATTGAAAATCTGGTTAATCATCGTATTTCCCATTGTTCACTTGCCATTTTCACGGTATACCCCACTTTCTGGCCCAAATCGAGCTTGGAAATAGGAAGATGGAGTGCTCATATTGGCCTCCACCCGCTGAGGTCTGCCCATAAAAATTACCATTTTAAGGGTATAGTCACAAAAAAAAAAAGCATGGAACAGTATTTGCAGGATGCTATCTTCGATGATGTTTTCCCTCTCATTGCCAGGTGTCCAACTCTTTCCAAGGTATTTTCGGCATCTTTTCCGCAAAATCCCGGAGTTGTTCCCCCACCTTGAAGAGCTTCACTGGGTCCACGGTGTAGGTGAGCACCTGAACTTGATACAAAGCATCAAAGGTCTCGTCATCAAAAGGCAGGGGGTCGTTGTAGTTGCCATGGACGAAGTTCAGACGATGATTCATCTCGGTGATGTTGGCGTACCTGGGAGAGAAAGAGGAAAAAAGAAACGGTGAGATGAGGTAATAGCTCTAAGTTGGTAAAGGTAACTATGGAAAATCACCATTTTTAATGGGAAAATAAACTATAAATTACAATTTTCAATAGTTGGGGCTTATATTGAACTAGTTCATGGAGATTGTAAACCAACCTAGCGAACGATGGGAATCATTGATGCTGGAACTGGCATAGGGATGCAGGACAGACCTGATCTTTATGGATCTCATGGGATTTTGAGCCCCATAACCTTGTATACCCTCTGGTAAACTAACATAGCTATTGAAAATGACCATTTATAGTGGATTTAAATTTACCTATAAAAATTTGTGATTTTCCATAGTTATGTTAGTTTACCAGAGGGTACCCCGAAAAAAAATGGCAAGAAAAACACTGTTCCTAGTGGAAGAAAACCCCCCGAAGGTGCACGATGGACCTGGCTGGATCTAGCATCTGTGCAGAGATTTTGGCCCCAAAAATGGAGAGTGGTTCATCGCTTGGGGGTCATCGTTCCGAGTTGGGGCATGAAACATGGAAAATAGCTGAAACCACCAACACTTTTTGCTGGTTTAACTTTCGATACTCTTGAGCAGATCACCATATTTCACGACGTTGAAATATCCATTTTAGGGGTTCATAATGTTCCGTACTAAGCATCATTCAAATCATAAGGGTCAGAAGATGAGGTTGCCGGAAAAATGTCCTGAAAATCATGTCGAGGTCTGTTTGTGCCATTTTTTTTGGTACTATTTCATGTCTGTTTTAAACCCATCTCATTCCCCACCGCTGCTGAAAAAGATCTAAAGATCTAAAGTTCCAATCTTTATTGTCGAATCGAATCCCACCAAATTTGCCGGAAATGCTTCTTCACTCAACAAAAATCCGATCTTCTTGGACAGATTCAACCAATATCTGATCTTTCTACCATCTAAGTTTCCGTGAGCTCCCAAGATTTTATAGCTTAACCTCCAATGTTAATCCATATGAATCTGACTTTTTTACCACCCCCTGCAGTGCCAAGCAGCTCTCGTGCCATCTTCAGCTGCGTTTGATCGATGTTGAGCCCGGTGACATGTGCGCCTGGTCGCCAACGCCGCCGAGGACCGAGGACATCATCCATTTTCCCAACAATGCATTAACAAAAGAGGAGGGTTGGTTTATAATGTATATATATATACATATATATGTGATAGCATATTGATATAAAAATACATGGCAATATATATATATAAGCAATATAATCCAAAGTCATCAAAAAATGATTTATATTGATCCAATGTTGTCAGAATCAATGTTCTGACTGAACTAGATTAATTCACTATATAATCTGAAAATAGCTGCGGCCATTTAGGGAGGATTCCTCAAGTCCATTCTCATCATTCCAGTGACGTGACGACGTGAGGTCATGATCAAAATCATCCAGAACAATACATTAACCCAGGTTTGAAGCTTTGTTTAACCAAGAAAACCAAGTTTCTTGGGGATAATTGTCATGGTCATATTTCATGGAATATAACCATATACCCTCTGGCAATTTAACACTTTGCTATCGAAAATGGCCATAGAAATAGTTGATTTTCCCATTAAACATGGTGATTTTCCATAGCTATGTTTGTTTACCAGAGGGTAACCAACGGTTCTGGGTAGGAAAGATGTGGTTCACGCTTCCAGTCGGAAAGTATGCAAAAAAAAATCGAAAAGTCGAAAAACGAAAAGTCGAAAAGTGTGAAGAGTCAATTTTGAAATCTCGAAAAGTCGAAAAGTTGAAAAGTCGAAAAGTCGAAAAGTGCCGAGGTAATATAATTTGCTTCGAAAAGTTGAAAAGTCGAAAAGTCGAAAAGTCGAAAAGTGGATTGGGGTTCTTTTGACTTTCGAAAAGTCGAAAAGTCGAAAAGTCGAAAAGTCGAAAAGTCGAAAAGTCGAAAAGTTGAAAAGTCGAAAAGTTGAAAATTCAAAAAGTTTCGAAGACTTATAATATTTCTTGGGTTTTTTGTGCATTTTCCCAATGGCCCTATGGGGAACCAATCCAATGAATTCTAAACCAAAAATAGGTAGGATTTACTCTTTGATAAACTAACAGTTTGCTATTGAAAATGGCCATTCCCATAGTTGATTTTCCCATTAATGGCATGGTGATTTTCCATAGTTATATGTGGCAGTTTACCAGAGGGTAAACCATTAATATTCCTTTTATAGATGATTTTCCCATTAAAACCCTAAAGTATTTATGGATTTATGGATCTTCAACCCCAAAGTCTTCGGCAAAAAAAAAGAGGTGCTGACCTATCCCATGTGTGTGTTCATGGGCTGTACACAATGGAGGCGGCGTTCAATTTGCTATGTCTGCGCAGAGACCAAGAGCAAAAACATAGCAAAGGATATTGTGAAATATCGTGTGTAGTTTCTATATATTTATAATCATGACATTAGTATAATATATATATATATACAGAGAGATATACGTTATGAAATAGTAATATATATATATATAATCCTTTAAAACCAAGGAGCTCTTTCAGCCTTGAGTTTTTGATGCCATGTCTCCGAGAGCCTGTTTTGTCTTGGCTCATCAAGTGTCCATTTTTTTTTCGCGCTGCACATCTCTCCATCACTGCTGATTGATGTTCAACGGTGTAGAATGTTGTCGATTCCTTGTTTTGTGTCTCTAAATACAGGTGGGTCAATCCAAGTCGAAAACTCAAAAAGTGAACTAGAACTATTTTGAATTTCCAAAAGTCGAAAAGTCGAAAAGTCGAAAAGTCGAAAAGTATACTTTTTGACTTTTTGAATTTTTGCTGACGATGTTTATCTTGGAAAAGTGCTGTTACTAANTATACTTTTTGACTTTTTGAATTTTTGCTGACGATGTTTATCTTGGAAAAGTGCTGTTACTAACATTGCGAAGTCAAGAGCTGATAGATAGCAACCAAAAGTGAAAAGTCGAAAACTCAAAAAGTGAACTAGAACTATTTTGAATTTCCAAAAGTCGAAAAGTCGAAAAGTGGATTGGGGCTGTTGTGAAAGTCGAAAAGTCGAAAAGTCGAAAAGTCGAAAAGTATACTTTTTGACTTTTTGAATTT
>BGPT01001616.1:50913-88488 GCA_003297045.1 Symbiodinium sp. clade C Y103 | reverse complement strand
AAAAGTCGAAAAGTCGAAAAGTGGATTGGGGCTGTTGTGAAAGTCGAAAAGTCGAAAAGTCGAAAAGTCGAAAAGTATACTTTTTGACTTTTTGAATTTTTGCTGACGATGTTTATCTTGGAAAAGTGCTGTTACTAANCTGTTACTAACATTGCGAAGTCAAGAGCTGATAGATAGCAACCAAACTTGAAAAGTCGAAAACTCAAAAAGTGAACTAGAACTATTTTGAATTTCCAAAAGTCGAAAAGTCGAAAAGTCGAAAAGTGGATTGGGGCTGTTGTGAAAGTCGAAATGTCGAAAAGTCGAAAAGTCGAAAAGAATACTTTTTGACTTTTTACTTTTTGACTTTTTGAGATTTTGCCGGATGTCTTTCCAGCCGAGCATGTGCATCTCTTTTTTCCAGCTTAGTAACCAACAATAGGTTGAAAAAAATGTCTTTGAAATGTGGCATGCCTGTAAACTTTCGCTGGACCCAAGCTAGAGAAGCCCAGATGACCTGAGGTAAACTGATCAATGGCACTGGGGAACGGAAGTCCCCGATTCGTTGGTTTATCCCATATCTAGAACGTGGTTTATAGCTATGGTTCCCAACCAGTTACCAGTTTCGATTTGTGGGGTGATCCCCTAAGTTTATCCCCCCTGAGACCTGTGTATATTTAAGATCTATTTAAGTATGCATCTATGTCTCCATGTATGCAACAGCTATGACCGCATAGCAACCCCAAAAAAAGATCGAAAACCGAAATGCCGAAATCCTACTAAGATAGTGGCAAATGACTTTTCGGCATCTAATTGAAGCTCACAAAAAAAATATGGATCATATGGTTCATATCCCCATGTTTCACCTGAGGTAAATACCTCATGTATACCATCCTCATATATCATCGTGAATCTTAGATACCTGCCCCAAAAATAGTTGGTTTATACATTTTACCATTGACAGCAAAAGATTGAAGTACTGCTTAGTATCTAACCCACCTTGACTCCATGGGTCTGTCTGACAAAAAATAGGCCATCCCAAATTCCCAATGGTTTATGATCATTTCCCTAGTTTTCACGGCCATTTGATGGGGAATACGCCCCATTTTCCGACAAACCCGACTATCATATTAAGTTGGTTGTCTATCCCAATAAATCCCAGTTGTATCACAATTTTTATGTCATTCAATCCATTTAAATCCCATATATCTTTCCAGTATCTCCCCGGATTAATCCCCGTCATATCCCACATCTTTTCCCCAATCATTGGATTGGTTTAAGGGAAAATTTACAGGACACCTCTATATTTGATGGTAAAAAGCATGGTTTCCTGTCCAATTTTCCCATTAACCAATCCATTGACCCAACCCTAAACCCTCCATCTGACCCCCCCCTCCGCGACCTGAGTAGCTGGCGATATGGTGCGCCACGCGTCCCCGACCACAGCCAACGTCCAGGACTCTGGAGGTCGGGCCCAAGTCCAACTTATCGGCGACCGCCTGGCGTCGGTACAATGGAGTGGGTGAAGGGAAAATTGGACAGGAAACCATGCTTTTTACCATCAAATATAGAGGTGTCCTGTGAATTTTCCCTTAAACCAATCCAATGGATGAAAGAAATCTTGCACCACCTTGGATGATTTCTAACCACCTATCAACTGGTAATTTGTCACAGTTTGCGATGGAAAATGGCCATAGAAATAGTGGATTTTCCCATTAAAAGTTTGATTGAATCAAGAGACACGCAACACATCCGGCATGGCAATACTATTGGAGCATCCTGGCGGAAACCTGAGAACTGTGGGGTGCTTGGGTTTTAATGTTCATGGAGGTTGCGTGAAGGCAGAATCTATCAAGAACACTCGGTCACTGGCAGTTGAGGGTTGTGAGGCCACGCTTTCATCATTTGATATGGGAAAATGTTGGAGTTTGCTGATGGGGCCACCCGCAAGTGGAAAGCCGACATAACCTCCAGTATCCTATGCCAATGGGAGCATTTCCTGTTGAAAATCCGAATCTCGAGGCGATTTTCTGGATGTCCCGCTGCTGAATGTACACGCATGGGGGCCACAGAATTCGCCATCCTCAAACCTTGTAGTGTGCCATTCAGCATAATTCATCTGTATCTGAAAACAGGGGAGTCCCAGATTCGATGGTGATCCAGTCATCCACTTATCCATCTCATCTCTGCATCCGCTGCATCCCCCTTTATCCCCTTTCCCCTCTCAACAGAAAAAGTTCTCCAAAATACTTACCCTCCAGTAAACTCAGGAACATGATTCATGTGGGTAAACTATAATTAATAAACCATCCCCCAAATCACGATACGTGGGATAAAAAATGGACCATTCCAAAATGGCTGGTTGATGGCATTGTTTTGCCCACATTATATACCCTGCGGTTATTTAACATAGCCATGGAAAATGGCATAAAATGGCCCCCATTTATAGATGATCAAAATTGTGATTTCTCTGTTAAAGATGGTGGTTTTCCATGGCGAACTGTTAAATAACCAGAGGGTAATCATTCAACCACATTTGACCATGGCTTTTCCAGCCCTTTTCGGAGCTCCAGATTCCCTGGATTTTTTCCGCAGAACGCGCGCCTTCTCTTCCCAGATCATTTGGTTTTGGAAAATGCCGAGCTTAGGATCCTGAGAGTCTCAGCTGAAGTCCAAGGGGGTTGTCCCAAAAAAATGCCCAAAGTATGGTGGTTCACACACATTTATAGTGGTTCACGATGGGAAAATAGT
Organism: Symbiodinium sp. clade C Y103; assembly: GCA_003297045.1. Classification (NCBI taxonomy): domain Eukaryota; class Dinophyceae; order Suessiales; family Symbiodiniaceae; genus Cladocopium; species Cladocopium sp. clade C. Next base: position 85,758 of record BGPT01001616.1, on the reverse strand, counting down.
GGTCGATAGTGGGACTAATATGGATTCTAGATGGTTTTTCATGGTTATTAAGTTATTAATGATTCACAAGGGGTAATGATGATAAATCATGGTGATTACTGGTTAGCAGAGGAGATTTACCCTCTGGGTATGACCAGCAGTTTGCGAACTGGAAGCCATCGCCCATAGAAATAGATGATAAAAATGATGATTTACCGCTTGAAAATGGTGATGTTCCAGTTCACTACCTTAAATAGCCAGAGGGCATCAATATTCCAAATGGAGATTACTTTATTTGATTTACTTGTGGAGGTTTATCCAGCTAGCTGATAAACACATGTATGATATTCATGGATATTGAAGATTCCCCATTAAAGTACGCCATTTTCTCACGGGAAAATCATCAAAGTCTTGCTGGAATTCAATCTGTCCTGGCATTCCATTGCGGCCATGTTTCCATCACAGGTGGGATGTACATCTTTTCGACTTCCCCCACGGCGCAGAGATGGTTCAGCACCTGCTAGGACTTTTGTGATGAAAACCATGGGCTTTCTGCAAGAAAACATGTGTGGTCAAGCCGTATCATGGGGATATCATGGGTATATATCATTGTATATTTGTGTGTTTTCGATACCAGGTCATAACCAGTGTTAAAGCCGTATTCAGTGTTCAAACACATGGCAGGAATGCACGACCTGAACACGATCTCAATAGTCCCAACGAGTCTAGAAGAAATTTCTCATGCGGAGCTCCTAAGTCCCAGAAAGGCTCGGTCGGAAAAGGAGATAACATGGCCAACCCTGACCCAAGATGTGCCCAAGGAAATGATTCTTCTCAGTCTCTTGGCTAGCAGCATGTGGTATAGAAAGATGATGCAGCGAGTACAGCAAGTTATAAGTTGCAGCCTCGATATTTGTTGAGATTCTAAATTTTTCTAGGCCCAACTTTCCCCTAAAACCTGGAAGCTTATGAGTCCGAATTCTGAATCCCCCAAGACAGATGGTCTCATTCCCAAAGAACGATCTTTCATAGCCCTTAAAATCACCTGAACCCAGAGGGGAAGCCCAAGAAAATCACCCCGCCTTGTAGTAGTTCACCGTGTTCTCTGCTTCCCTGTTCTTCCCCGTCACATATTCCTGATTAAAGAGTTTGTAGGAGTCCAGGAACTCACTGACATGCTCCTCTGGCAAGGTGTAGATGGCTTTCAGAGCTGTAAGCGATGTCCTGGACACGGCGAGGATGTGAACACGAATATGGTGAATGAGGAAGAAAAAAAAGGCACCGTGCTTCCATGGAAGTGGATAAATCATGGATAAATCATGGTAAATCTGTGTCTTGGATACCTGGTATGGTCAAAAGAATGGATCTGTCACTTCCATTTTTCATATTTATTCATGATATTCATTCATTCTGATTCTCCTACCTTCCCATCTTTGCGCAACTGAGCCAAGAAGAGCCCTAAGATGAGGCAAGTGGCGTAGCACGATACCACATCTCAGGGTTGACCCCCCATGTGGTGAGAGCCACCACCACCACGAAAGGTGAAAGCGTCAACAGGGAGCGAATCATGGCAGCGTCAGGACACCCAGCGACACCACGCGCTGTTCGGAAACTGCAACGGGGCCCGGAAAACGATAGGTCTGGAGCCAAGGTGCAGTCCAAGCAGGCTGAAAAACGAGCAGAAAAAAGTGGTGTCAAATTTTGATGCAACCCATGGATTTTAGTGAGGATTCAGGAATTTAGCCCATACCCTGTTCACCCAACATGATCTGTTTTGCTGCATTTACTTCAAGTGATTTTACATGCAACTTGCTCACACCTACGAGGCGATATTTCAATATATTTCATCACCCTGTCCTCATTTTTCCTCTGAAAACGCGTTGGGTTTTTGTTTTTGGCCCTTGGATGTCCAAAAATGTGGGAAAACATGACCATGGCATTCCAGCTGACTGGGAGCTGCAACCTCCGTTTTGGACATCTCCAGAGATCGCGGCCCTTCGAAAAACGTCGGCTGGCCACCCAAAAAAAGGGGGTGCCCAAGCCCAAGCCGCGGCAAATCTCAGTGAAAAGCAGGTGAGAAAAAGACTCTTCAGGTTGCCCCAGCGGTCGCAGCTCCAGCTGTTGGTGAAAACCTGATTGAAACCGGCGAAACCCAAGGATACTACGGATCCGCAAGGTAGCAACCAGGAGATATCTTGAGAAACTCAAAGAATTGTGAAAGTTATAGGGGCCCCCCAAGGATGGGACATTCCCATACTCCGATACTACTCCCATAAGAAACCCCAATAGTATGGGGAGCTTGTGGGAATGGAGCTCCAATCAGTGGGGGTCCTGTCGATGTACCCCTCCTCGGTAAAGGTTTGTCTTGGTGATTAGCCTGGGGAACGTTCATCCAGGCTGCGTTCAACGCTTCCGAAGCAAATTCACTTCCCAACCATTCTGACAATCCCTAACTACACATGGTCTATGGGTCATCCAAACCAAGAAAAGGAAAAGTTTAAACCGTTTGAAAGGCAAAGAATTGGATTCTCAATACCACCCTGTGGCAAATGATCAGCAATTTTCCATGGCTATCTTCATCTATGAGGTCATCCAGGTGGTTAAAACACCCCAAGAACCCGGGAGAAGGAGCACTCCAAAAGGAACAACAGGGGGGGAAGCCATATACATCACTCGAAAAATAGAGGCAACAAATCGTGGGAAATTGAAGGGTATAATATCGAGATTATACCATGTTATACCCATGAAACTTCGTTGTCATAAAGTCCTATCAAGCTATAGCCGAGCTCTCGTGGGATTGGTTCCTCTGGTATCTCAATGATGGCTATCGCCATTTGGGGGAAGCGATCGTAGAACCTCATCCTGTTTCTCCACATTTTCAGTGTCTTGGGTGCATGGGCAGTATCAAACCATTTCCAAGTCATGGAGTTACCCTCTGGTTGTTTAACATAGCTATGGAAAATAGATGAAAATGGCCAATTGATGGATGATTCATGATGCTTTACCTATCCAAAATGGTGATTTTCCATTGCGAGTCTAATTACCATAGGGTACGATGTTCTTCCTGAAGACTCTTCAAGAACCCCCCCCATTTCACATGTCCTGCTGCCACGTGACAGCACGTAGCACCCATCTCAAGCAGATGCTTCGTGCCCCACAGCCTTCGTTCCGCCCTTTCCTCTGGGTCGCCTAGCACTGATCTTTCCGGGCCACGGGATTCTCCCCGTGTTCAATGAGTTCAAGGCAGCCGCGGCATAGGGCGGTACGTAATCGGAAATGGTCTCGGCCCCGCAAATGAACTATATAATTGAACCATCATGCATGAACTAAATATGATGAACTATATATAATGGACTATTATGACTATTATAACTGATGCCAAATGTTTTAACCTTCAAGTTCATGTTCGGTATCATCAATCTGACAAAACTACCTCTGACAGAAGGCCCCATAGGATTCACATGGATTCACTGGCCAAACGTCCATGGCACCTGCGACGACGACGCTTTTGGCCCTTCGATGGCTGTGTCTCCTTTTTCACTGCTGGTTGCCAGTCGTTACCCATGGTGCCACGGTGAGGGGTGCGGTGAGTGTGTCCTACTGAGGTCCTGAAGTGTTGTGGCATACCCAATCAGAAAGCTCCAATTTTGCAGGGTAAATAATGTTGGTAAAACAATAATAAACCATCCCCAAAATCACCATAAATAGGTGGTATAAAAACCATCAAAATATAGGTGGTTTATTATTGTTTTACCCACATTATATGCTCAGGACCACTCATTCCTGGTGAAATTGGTGATGGTTCGATTGTTGGGTTTACCGCAGTGCTCATTTGATGAGTCGACGCTTTCTTGGGGCGATACTGATCGAGCTACGCTGCCCGCATTTTGCCATCCTTTGCAATCTGCCAACTGTCAATCGCCAAAACTTGGTCACATTGCCCATTCCCAGGCCTATTTTGAGGCACACATAGGCACACACTCCCCAGCCAAAAATATCATGGGCCCAAAAAAAATCGGCCCGCAACAAAGAACTTGGCTCCTCGTTGTCCTCCACCTCCTCCTCCAATTCGACCTTCTGCGGCTCCATTTCCATCTCCACCGGGTGGCGCCTTGGATGACTTGGCTACATGGCTAGGGAAAGTCAACAACAAAACGCCCCGTTTAGCCGAGTTTACCATGGCCAACCATGGTTTACATCAAAGGGGGGGGGACCTTGCCCTGACTTACCATCGGTGGCTGGCGGCTGGCTGCTTGAAAGCTACGCCTTTCCGGCTGAAAAGTGAGTTTCATGACCACGGAGATCCTCTTGTGACTCGCTGGGTAGGCCCTGGAAATGACCCATTTTGAGTGGAAGGTAATCTTTCCACTCCCATTTGAGGCAAAGTCTATCTCAGTTAGGGGGCTGGTATCTGACCCAGAAAATCTGAAACAAATCCATCTTTGCAATCCCATAGCTACGTACATTGCAAGCAAAGTAACACTCCAAATAGAAAATTCAGTGCCACTGTGCCTTTGATGGTGGAATGCCCATGGCTTCCTTCACATCTTCACAGAACAATTCTGGCTGAATTATACTAATTCACTCACCTGAAATTACTGTAGCTGTTATCATACAGCCACTTGGGGATGATTCCCCTAATCCAATTCCCATCATTCCAGTGACGAAAAACGACGTGATCAATCCAGTGACGTCACATCTGAAGGCGGCTCCGGACTCTCAACCCATGCCTCAAGCCAGGTAGAACGTCCACTGACATCGATTGTTCTGGGGGGAGGGTCATGTCATCACTCCAAATTTGATAGGTTGAACAAGATTGAACCGCTAAGAATGTGGAAGGAACAACAGGAATGGTGATTTTTTCCAACAAAATATGAGGTGTCGAAACAAAATATGAGGTGTCGATGGATCGCCTCAAGGAAAAAGATACGAATGAAACATGATGAAACACGGGTTTGTTCTGCCCCAATTCATCTTCTGCTCCTGCAAATTTCTCCTCAACATCACCAAGTCTGGTGTCTTGAAGGTCAAGGATGAGGGGCATGGACTCGACTCACATACAACGCACATACATTGGGACTAATGATGCTCTGAGGATTCGAAGTCGCTCTCTCAACTCAAATGTCTCGCTCCATAGATTCCCCAAACAGCCCATGGGCCCAATGAAAAACCATCGACAAACCGCAAATCCAGACAAAAAAAATTGGGAATTATAACTTATAAACCAACAATAAACCAACAATTACAGACCCTCTGGTAAATTAACAGTTTGCTATTGAAAATGGCCATTTATAGTTTGATTTTCCCATAAAAAATGGTGATTTTCCATAGCTTTTTGTATGTTTACCAGAGGGTACCTGGAAGGCACCACGTTCCTTCAGCCTCCACCAGTGCCGATCCGAGTCGCAGGTTCATTGCTGGCCGCATCCAGCCGATCCACCTGCGATGTCGTGGCCTTCCGGCGCCGTCTCCGGCGCCGTCTCCGGTGGCGACCCGGCACCTGAAGGACGGGAGCCATGGAGAAGTTGGCCATTTATATGGGGGGACCCCACGATAAATCTGGAGGTTCCCCAAAAAATTTAGATGGATTATATAAATGTTTACAATGAAAAAAATGCCAAGAAAGTACATGGATGATTTGGGGGTACCCCCATGGAAAAGGAAAGCTCCATACAGATGATTTAGGTGTTGAAAAGATTGGGAGACCACCACACAACTGGAATTTGACCTGACTTGAATGATGAATTGCATTGAATTTCTATGAACTATAACCATCAAAGATGTACAGTAGATGAGTATAGATGAAAAAAAAAGGATTGAACATATCAGAATTCAGGAATTCTGAGGACCAAGAAGCAAAAATTGGGAGTTGAAAGATGTTGAGAAAACTTGGGGAGTTGGCAAACACATAGGATGCTGGGGCAGGAGGACACCAACCCAACACGCCTCTGCAGCCTCTTCTGCCTGACAGCTTTTCCAACACCATGGCCACTTGAATTGCCCCCTGGTAAACTAACATAGCTATTGGAATTTATCCATTTATAGTGATTTTCCATAGCTTTTTGTATGTTTACCAGAGGGTACCCTTGGATACCATTGGTCCCTTGATATCTTGGAGCCTCTTTGGGGGGTTCTAGACCCACCGGGCCTCTGAAGCGGATTCCGACTGCTCCTGCCAAGCCGTCTCTGCGTTTTTGAGAGCTCCAATCGGGGCTCCATGGAGGTTCCCTTTGAGGACATACCTAGATCCTGTCAACTTCCTGTCTCAGATCCTGTCAGATCCTGTCAGATCCCGTCAGGTCCTGATCCTGTCAACCTGAGCATTTTGTGCAATTGCATTGCTTCTACTAGCATCATCGTAGTTTGATTCAACCAACGCCTGGCAACAGAACATGGCTTTGGACCGTGAACCATTCACTGCACCATCTTGGCTTTGCAGCATCTTGGCTGTTAGACGCAGAAATCCAATTCTAGGATGATCGGAATCCCTGGCCCCACCCAAAGAAAACAGCTTCGCCCCACTCCTCCGGCGGAAGGATCTCAATGTCTGGAAGTGGCAGATGGAGCTCCTCTGATTCTTCCAAGACGTCAGCCCAGGTCTGCCTAAGTTTTTCAGGCGCATGGATGCGTTGGAACGTGGAAGCAACAGCTGCCGGGGCATTAGCGTCTGGATGACCAACAAAATTGCTGCAGCATCTAGCCTGCAAAGGCTTGAAACACGTATATGCAAAAGAGTTATATAGTTCACAAGTTCATCTTTGCAATTCAGCATATAGAAAGCGACAATCACTGACCCGCGCAATTGGAGTCAGGCCTAAAAACCTCGGCTGACTTTGGCACTTCATGGCAGGAGGCCATTTGAAATCCACAGAACCCACAGATTGTGAATAGCACCTGTGCTCCCAAGCTGCCCTGCAGTCAGCTTCAAGGGCCCATTTCCACTGGTCTCCCAGGCCAACCTCGGTTCATCAAACGTGTTTGATGACCGCATGGCATTTTGGCCTTTTAGGTTTGGCCCATACGCATCATACCCGTCTTCCGATGTGGGTCAAATCCAACATAAGGTACCTATACGCCTTTCGGACCCATGGTCGCTTCCTTGAAAGAAAAAAATCATGTGGCCTAAGTAAGTCCACAAAGGTGGCACTTCGTTAACTGCCGATCTTTGACTGGCAAGCTGCGCGGCGCCCAAAGTCGGCGTTCGTAAAAATCACCAACACTTCAGGCATAACTGGCCATGTTCCATTTTTTCAAGGTGTTTCCTGGGGGGTTCCCCTGGTTGATCTGCGGTGTCGCCCAGGCACGGGTTCACCTTCAACGATCCGAAGGACGCCAAAGAGCGCAGCATGCTGTCGGCGTCATGGTTCGCAAAATCCACCTTTTTTGGGCCGAAAAATGGCAGCTGGTCAGGATGGTCAGGAGATGATCTTCTTCAGAACGGCCGGTGAATTGGGAAGATGTGAATTGGACTTTGGGGTGGTTTCGGGTGCCATTTAGTTGCAGAAAGCCCTATCAGCCCCATAACAAGCCATGGGTTCGGTCATCTGAGTGGTTTGGCGGAAGGAATCTTCAGGACCCCAAGTTGGCAAATCATCATGTGGGAGACCTTCAGATTTTTTGGAAAATTGAATGCGTGAAAAGTAGGCAAGAAGATTACGACAATGGATATCCAATTGTGACCTACAAAAGCCACCACTTGAAGATCATTTTCCTAGCGTTTCCCTATAGGTTTTCCACCAAAAAAATGGTGGGTTTATCACCTATTGGGGGACCTTCCCAACCGCTGCCACTGCTGCCGGGTAGCGAAGCTCCTTTGGAAATTGGCCGGTGGCGCCTGGCACAAGTCTTCCCATTCCTGGTCCAACATCTGGGGAGGGCCCGGATTGATTGAGCTGGGCATGGCTGCCATGGCTTAATTAACCCGATTTCTCACGGTTATTTTGTTGGGATTTAGGCAGCGGAAGTAGAGATTGGATGGGATTTGCTGTACGGGAGTTGGTCTTATATAAATACTCCCAATTTTGAGGACCCCGATGGACCCCGAAACATGAATGGACCCAATATCCAACCCCCTAAAAGTGGTAGGGTCAATTTGTGAACGGACATCATCCTGCTTGGAACATCCCACTGTCCGCGTAACTGGTGGACAAGGCCCTACTGATCAGCTTCGTTCCCGAGAAAAGTTACCAATCCTGTTCATCCAAATGTGGTGATGAGAACCATATAAGTCCTCTTTGTTGGATAATCCTGCAAGTGGCTATAGTACGATTTTCACAAGTTACTAAGGTGCAAGATTTTTTTAGATATCATGAGGTGTTTAAGTAGAATGATCTAACCAATCAACAATCCAATCACTTATATTCACCATTTACAACCATAAGAACACAGTTTTTCCCCTCCAAAAACCACCGCCTCGAACTGGTCCGGTCCTGGAACTTCTGCGACCCGATGGGGTCCCGAAAGAGGTGGCCTCGAGCTATGAGGATCTCGACATCCGTACCATGCCTCGGTGCGAGCGACAAAATCAACGGTTGCTCATGGGGAAAAAGGCACTTCGGCATGGAAAACTAAAATTGTAGTTATGATTGTATACGGTTATAGATTTATTTACAGTTGTCGTTAAAATTGTAGTTGGTAAAAATCATCCGTATAACTTTTACTTTTGAATAATTATTAGATAAATGAGTCATAGGCCATGGGTTCCAGCTTGCAAACTGTGAAAGTACCAGACGCTATGGGATTTGTAGGTTCCAAAGCCATCATCCGAAAATGTCCTCATTGAATTTCTCAGTATTTCTCCATGGATGGGTACAACTCTCATCTGGTTGGGAAACTCAATAGCTCCAACTGGTTCCCCGTTGAGTACGAAAGATGGTGACCCTACATGGCTCCACAGGGCAACCTGAACGCGAATGGTGGTCACTGGCTGCATCTGAGGTGCTTGTTCACCTGAAAATCGCTCCATGGAATCAATCCGCAGGGCCAAAAAGGATGACAGAAAGGCTCCAAATTGGGATATCATTTAATGGAGATAGAATGGGGATATAATGGAACAACATGGGAGTTACCGACATAGAAGGGGATATATAACTGGGATATAACTGGGAAATAGTGTAACTGGGTGTGTTTGAAAATTGGGTGTTGGCCATTGAATGGGGAAGACTATAAAAGTCCGTTGGAATTTTGGGTGCCCAATTCTCAGACATATACCAATTGGAATCCCAAGTACGAGAACCAAACTATAAAACAGTCCCTTGTCTGCTGGTAGATTCAGCGACGTTCATACTTGTTCCGTGTTCCATACCTTGTTTTTAAAAATGCTACAGCCACACATCTTGGGTCATCTTCTTAAGCAGGAACATATTGTGCAAACGATGCCAACAACATCCACAGGAATTTAACACGAAATTGCACGTCAATCTCCACCAGTCGCTGCCCAGCCTTCTCCATGAAATCGATGACACACCAAATGTCCACCAGAGCAGTGGAACAGGTGTCTTTCTCCTTGATCAAAGCATCCATTGGCTCGCGACCTCAGCTCATCCGATCGACAGAGATGGCCCTACTGCAGGAGGCTTTTTGTGTTGGTCCTTGTCAAGTGGCTGTAGCAACTCGTTCTTTCAATCTGACGCGCTTTCCGGAGAGCTATCTCAAGGGTTTGGACTTTGAATCTGGTGAGAGGCCTTTTCGCTCAAGCCAGGGTAGCTTAGATGTCTATACTGAGATTCTTCCGTTTGTATCTATACTAATATATACATCATCATTGTATAGATGCATCTGTATAGTCATAGACATAGTTTTATAAATTAACTATACTAAGACAATCATGTCTGACACAAATAAGCAGGTCCCAGGTGCTTTTCTCTTGCAGATGCTCCAGCAGCTCAGCACAGCGTTGCTCTGCCGCCTTGCTCAGCTCGTCGAAGGCCGCCGTGATGTTGGACCTTGCCTGGCAGGGGGAAATCCAGCCAGGAAAGCCTGGCAGTTTGGGCCATATGGATCCATATGGAGCTTTCTTAAAATGGAAAATCCCCAGGTCACCATGGGTTCCGATACCAAAATTGTCTTGTTTGGATGATTGGGGGGAAACCACTACATTTTTTGTCATGAGTTGGGAAAAAAACCGGAGAAAACCAATGGATTTTGCCATACAAAGTGAGAAGATATGGATGTTTTTTTCGTGCTGCAAGCTCGATGCATCAATTTTTTTTTGGGGAGAACGACCATGTAGAATTTGAAGACAACCACCCAAGTTATGTTTAACCAGTCAACCAGTTTCAAAGGACCCCAACTGGGAAATGTATGGAAATGTAGATTGGGACCCCGGGTAAACAAAGTAAAAGCTGCTATATAGAGCAAAAAAGTGAAGGAATGGAAGCTGGAAAAAGTTTGGGACTGAAAGCGGCCTCGGGCAACCAAAAAAGCTGGAACGATCAACACGCTCAATGATCTTGAGTTCAATAATCACTGGATTGGTTTAAAGGGAATATTTAGAGGAAACCCCCATATGTCATAGGATGTTTTTTCTCCGGCTAAGATGTTCCCTTTCATCAATCCAATAAAAAAGAATTGACATAGCTATTGAAAATGGCCAGTGATAGTTGATTTACCTATTAAACATGGTGATTGTCCATAGATATGTTAGGTGACCAAAAGGTAAATCAAGTTGTAACAAACAACTTACTGGTGCTTAGCAGGGAATGAGGGTTGCTGATCCATAATAACCATGAAAATAATCATCCCATTCCCATCCATTCCCCACTAAGCACCAGTAAGACAAATGCCAAAGTCAAAAAAAATCCCTCCCCATGCCTGCATACATGCCATCTCTGAAGAGTCGATACCTGGGGGATTTTACGCAAGTAGATGATTCGGACCTGAAAAATGACTGGCGAATGATTGGTGAATCATGGGTATATAGATTTGTTTTTGTTTACTCATTGGCAAGCGATTCACAAATAGCCAATACATGCAAATAATGTCTGGGAATACAAGCTGGGCTGAGAAATTATCATGCCGAGCGGGCAAACATGCAAAAAATATACAGGAAAATCGTCGATTCACAGGGGGAGCGCGCACCGGCAGTACCATCATCAAGTTGCTACCGGTTCATCTCCCCTTTTCCAGATGTACTGTGTGCATCGATTTGTCGAAAAATGCGGAGGGCAATGGTTTACACCCAACACAAGTATGGCTGTCTGACTATGGAAAGTGATGTTCTAAAGCCGTTGGTTTTTAGGGTTGTTGTTCCACACAAACCCATGGGACAAACCCATTGGACACGAATCTCCCAGCCCCCAGGTTATGCCCAGCCACTCTGGCCCAGCAGTTTCAGCAGAGCTTGGTCGTCCAGCAGTTTGTTGCACAGGGCCTCAATGATGTCCTTGACGCGTTGCCGATGCTTCCTGAGCTCCGGTACCATGAGTGGGGTTGGGGCAGCAGGTCTGAAGCCCATGGATCATCTGGATATGTAAAGATGAGTTTGGATGACATTATGATATACTTCTAATCTTGATCATATGCCATCCTATGCATTTTTTTATATATAGAAAACCCAAAAAAGATGTAGAAACGTCCGCCACCAGGATGTTAGCTCAATGATGTTTCATGATGTTTCCGCAATCATTTCAAAATGTCCAACGTGATCGGCATCTATTTGGGGGTTGCTCTCTCTCTCTCTATATGTACCCTCTGGTGAACTAACATAGCTATTGAAAATGGCCATAGAAATAGTGGATTTTCCCATAAAAAATTGTGATTTTCCATAGTTATGTTAGTTTACCAGAGGGTATATATTATATGTCTGTGTGTGCAAATAGAGAAGGACTTTATCCCTTCCCAAAACACACACAAAACAAAAAACTACAGTGGCACATTATGATCCCTCGACCCAAGATGGCAAGGCTGGCTCGCAGCTTCCGCTATAGGGGAGGGACAACCAAAGAAAGGCGATGGTCGTTGAGGCCCCGGAGTAGAGAAGGGAAGCCCATTTCAAGTACAGGAAATACCCAAACAAAACAACAATATCCGGAAATACCTTTTAAAGCTGGAAATATGAAGTCAACATCATCGAACGAACGTCCTGGAAATAGTGTTCGATCCGTTTGGGGATCACTGTATAGTTGCATTGCAAGGGAAACAGTGTCATTCCCACTATCTGCATGATAATTCCCTAGTTTATCACCCAGGAGGGAAAAAAAACAGGAACTTCCGGGGCCACACAGTGAACACAGCAGCCAAAGGTCTCAATCAATGAGGCGGATGGCAGTTTGTACCTTGGTTGCGTGCCATTTTGCATCCTTTTACTACATTTCACTCATCCCGTTCCCCCGTTCATATTAAACACCCCCATCGAAAATGCCCAACACCCTCATTCTATGGTCCCAAATATGTGGCTTCATCCCCGAGTAAACCGTGGTTTTCGAGGTGTGTTGAATGTGAATGGGGGAATTATCACTCATTCAGCGCCAGAGTTCACCTCCAGCACTTGGATTAAGACATCGATCGAGCCCCGGTAGATTGGTGAACCAGCCAATGAGAAATCGTGGGAAGGTAAATAAGAAAAGCAGCTTCAAATCCCAGAGAGAAGGTCATTGAGATTGCAATTTTCCAGTTCCTAGTCCGTTTTCTTTGACATACTTTGCGGGACGCTCTGATCACTTCAACAATATGGCCCACTTGGAGGATCATACATTAGTCCCCGGTTTGTAGCTCATCCCGTCCAAAAATGGGTGAACTGGCTATTGGCCACTTACTTTCTTCCTGGGATCATGCTCCAAGCACCCTTTGCCCACAAATTTTGTCCAAGCGACACATGGTTCTGATGGTCTGTTCCTGATCCAGCGATAGTAACCGATTCTTTTCCCAGCGAACTAAACCTCCATGTTTCATAGGAAATTTCCAGCCAGGTTTGAGTACCAAAGGGTATATTTTGATAGCCCGTGGTCACTTAAAACCTGGGAAGTCTGTTTGGAAAGCTGCAACTACAGTATGTGTACCATGGTCAAAGAAAATATGGTCATCCCAGCATCGGACTTGGCAATTCGGGCCATGAGAATTCCCTATTGATGGTGGTATGACCATTACCAAGCTAGATATAGAATCCAACAAACTTGACGGTGGCCTATATAGTGATAGCCCAAGTGTTCAAACCATCGAAACGCCCGGACAAAGATGAAAAAATAACCATTCCCCTCCAAGGGATACTTGGATCACCATCCCATGGTCCTCGCAACTGGTGAACAAAAACCGCTGTAGTGATCCCGGTGAGTTACAAGTTCTTCGTGGAAAATGATCACGAAGAAACATGTGTTTTTTTAGCATTCGACTCCCATGATAAATGGAAAGAAATCCCATGGCAACATCCATTTTTAGATATTCTACATGTAAGAAAGGGTATACTATATAATATGTGTATATATATATATATTGATTATAATATCCGTGTGTGCGTGTGTATGGCATATGACTCCTATGATGATCCTCCAAGTACCCACCTAGCAGCTTCCAGCCAAGCGACTGGCACATTCATTGCAGATCAGCCGCTCGCAGTCTTCGCCTCAGTCGTCCGAGATGGGAAAACCCAAAATCGCTGGTAGTTACTGGTAGTTATGATGTTATTTGGATGTTCATCCCCCGCAAAAAAGGGTGATTTCGATGGATTTCGTAGGTCTTGATCCATCTCCGCATCTTGATGGAGTTAGATATATCAGAAAAATCTGTGTCAGTGCGAAATCTCCACTGCATGATACTCCACATCCTATGGTCAAACATGGTATATACGTTTTATCTATGTACAGTATATATCTAATTTATGGTCATCCCAAGAATGGAAATCCAAACATCATTTTTGGACAAAAAACCGATGATAAGATTCATGAGCATCCCCCTGCTGGGTACCAAATCCAACTTCATCGCCAGCCGCAATTTGCGGATGGAGAAGGTGACCCTTCGGGTGTCATCGGCGACATGGCTGACACTGCAACCATCGAGTAACCAATGGTGTTTCCCAGCGAACTAAGACTCCACATTGTTTCATGGGGATTTTTTCTAGCCATGTTTGATGACATAGATCTCTTGTTACTCTATAGCAACCCCCAAAAAATGATGCCGAAAAGTGGTTCCAGAATGTAAGTTCGATGATATTTCATGAATACCCTCCAGTGAACAAACATAGCTATTGAAAATGACCATTTATAGTGGATTTTCCTATTAAAAATGGTGATTTTCCATAGCTATGTTAGTTTACCAGAGGGTATTTCCCAAAAACATTCCCCAAAGACATCTCAGATCTTCCCGGCGCCAGCTTCTCCAAAGCTCACGCACGCGTGCCATGCGCCAAGGGACAGTAGAGTTCATATCGGCTGGTGCGATGGATGGCGCAGTACTGGGCTCGGTGGATGTTCAGCACCTGCGGAGGTCACAAAAGCTCCTGATCCACAAAAGATCAGAACTCTACCCTCTGGTAATTTGAGTCTTTGTTATGGAAAATGATTTATGTATCTAGATGATTTATGTATCTAGATTATTTATGTATCTAGATGATTTACCTATTGAAAAATTGTGAAATTTCCCCATAACCATGTAGGAAACCATGGCTTTGCGGGCGATTTTCCATGGCAAACTATCAAATTACCAGATGGATGTTTTTTTTGACGCAGAAAATGTCCTACTACCCTATGTCTGCGCTCCCGCCATGACGGTCCTGATATTGGATTCCACCTTCCTAGAATTGATGCGACCATCATCTGAAAGCGACATCATTTGAGGTCTTTACAGTTCAGCCAGAGGTCTCCCTGAATGTGGTAAACCCAATGCCAGAAACCATCCCATTCACCTGGGGTGATGATGAACATCATACCAGTCATAGGGGGGTACCCAATTTCCTTAAACTCAACATTAGGGATGGTGAATGGTAGTGCTATAGGATAAGACGACGCCCAAAATTATATACGATTTTGCGTACCAAATCATGATTAAGTATAATTCAGCCAGGTATCACCCCAACATTTATCATAACTATCCCATAATTATTTACCATCCGATATTTCAACCATCCTGTCCGGTTTGCACACCCAATGTATACCCCAGTCTGTCCCCAGTCTATCCCAAGGCATCCCCATGATATATCCCATCATGTGGATGGGTTTACCACACTTATAGAAAGTATATAACTACAACTGTGGCTGTTTTTTTGTTGTCTGTTTGAAAGCTGTTGGTGTAACAATGGTTCAACCATATTGAAACCATAAATTTTCGACTCTTTTCTGAAGGGTTTACCTACTTGATGATCCTGGTTTCACTTAAGATACCTGCAAAATGGGGCCCCCGAACGATAGCTAAGTTGGTGCAAATAGCTCCCATAACTATGGTTTATGATACTTACAGTATTCATGGGGTTTATAAACCAACAAACAGAACCAGAAGGGGCACATTGCATGGGTCTTCCTTTGGAAAATGAAGGAACATCACCCATTTTGCGACGATTCATGGGGCAAAACTAAACCAAGAAAGATACCTCAAGATACCTCCCTCAAGACTTAGGAACCCACCAAGAATATTTATATCCCCAGTAGGTTCCCGAGTTCTGGTGGATTTTCCACGCCACCCTGGCGCATCGTGGCGGCGCCTCGGCGCCCTGTGGACCTTGGCCCAGCAACTTCACCAAGATATGACTGGCCGTGGCTCGGCGTCGCCGGTGCCTACCAGCGACGCAGCGGATAGGAGGTTCAGCCATTAAAAAAGATGGAGATCCTATGGAAAAAATGGGTTTCACTCCATCCAACATGACAATTTCATGCCCTATGGATCCAAACACTTCCTAAGAAGGTACTTGGACAGGGATGGAATTTGATAGGGTTGAATAGGGATTGAGTAGGGTCTCACCATGAAAAATTGCGATTTCATGCGAAATTAAACGTGATATGCTTGCCTGTGTAACTAACCAACTGTAATTAATTCCTTCCCCCATTCATATTAGACCCCCCCAGAAACCATGGAAAAGATGGTGGTTTCAGATCTCACTTTAAAATATACTAAAAACAGAATTGGGATATGATCTGCAAGACGATTTTCCATCATAATTCACAGGATTTTTTTCAATTGACCAGGGATCACTGGATTGGTTGAAGGGAAAATCTACAGGAAACCATGGCTTTTACCATCAAATATGGGGGTTTCCTGTAAATTTTCCCATAAACCAATCCAATGAAGGGAGGGTCCCAAAAACCATCCCTGACCGGGTTCCCCCGAACTCACCGAGGTGCTGCTTGGTGCAGCTTTCACACAAATTCATGATGCATTCCTCGCAATAGGTCTCTGCACCTTGGTGATTTTTGTGATGATCAAAATGACCCTGGCCTCGTGACATCTAGTGACTAGCCTGCGGATTGCATGACTTACATTTGACGATATACGTGGCTATGGATCAAAATATTTAGCACCACAAGATGTGTGGTTAAACAAGAGTTTTGCACTAAGTAACTATAAAAGATCCAACAAGTACTGTACCACATTGTCTGTTTACCAGTGACACTAGTGTTTTTTGTCTGCGTTCACTTGCTTCTGGCATCTCTGGCAGTTGCCGCTCCAACAGATGGAAACCATGCCACGACCCAGGTGCAACAAGTCCAGCTGATGCTGAAAGGTGTAGCTGTGCCCGAATCAGTGGTCATCAAGGTGCAAAAAGTGAAAGAATGTCACCTGGATTAATACCAAATGGATTGATTCTTTGTTAATTTATCCATGAAATGGATGAATGACCGTTGCTGGCCCGATAGACTCCGATAGACGAATGCGGCCGCAAAGTGAAGAATTCCAGCGAAGCATAACACCACTTGACACACACCAAAGGCGCCTCCCCAAGACACATCCCCATCTCCCCATCTCCAAACCTCCAAATCTCCTGCATGTTTCACTTCCGCCTGGTTTTTTCTACTCTTGTCCCCAACAGTTCCCATCTTTTTGTCGCAACTAGAAGCTTCCATCCCTCCTCGGAGAAGATCGAAACATGTTTGATGAATTACCGGAGGCCACAACCAACTTTTGGAAGATTTTCCAGCAAGCCATTCTTTGGCTAGTAGATGGTAAATCTATTGTGACTCTAGTAGCACGCTCCAAAAAGGTGCGGAAAGGTGTTTCCAGAATGTTAGTTCAATGATGTTTCCTTCATATGTCCTTCATATTTCCTCGATAATCAAGGTTTCCCACTTTTTCATCTTCAGTTCATGGATTCTTCCGAGAAACGATAGCCTGAGACACACTCTTCGCAGAGAAAATCGCTTTGGGCGACCTTTTGGCCTTGGATTTGATGAGTTGGGGCCCAAATCAACATAGCTATGGGAAGCAGATAAAATCTCTATTTTCAGAGGTAAATCATGGGAAATCATCTGTGACAATGAAGAGGAAATACACCATGTTCATCCATCTTCCATATAGATCCATACATATAGAACTATGTTGGCTTACTGGAGGGTAAAATCATCGATTCCTCATTTCTGGCGGATTTCCATTTGGAAAACCCAAAAAAAAACTCGCTGTTTCAGCACAGCCGGGTGGCTGTCAATGTTGTGCAACATGTCGAAGTTGGGAAGGTACTGATGGAGCGCTTGCCTGGGCGTAAAAAGACATCACCAGCCACTTGGAGGATCATCCCATTTAGTACTGCTTAAGAAGTCCGCAGTTACGAGTCATGGGATGATCCTACTTGGTAACTGACACTACGATGGGAGATGGGTTAGTATCATGTTACAAGGTGGTGACCCCTCCGATTTATAAGTTTCTTTATAAAATTTTATAAACCATAATTAACAATTTCGATATATCTAGCACAAACCCAAGTTCGTTCTTGGAGTCACGGAAACACCATAACTTCGCTAACAACCATTTGGGGCACCACCTTGTCTTGGATTTGCCTAATTAAGGCAGTGCCGGCAGGGGCTCAAAAAATCTATACAATCTATGACCTATGAATCCCCCGTTCTGGTGGAGTTCCCCATTCTGAAAATAAGCCAAATCACCGCCATTGATCCCGATCAAATCACCTATAAATCACCTATAAATCACCTAAAAATCACCTAAAAATCACCGAAAAATCACCTAAAAATCACCTATGAATCAGCTCTATGGGATGCTCCCACCCCCACCCACCCATCCAGCTGCACCACGTCACATTTTCTGCGTCCTTCGTCCGCACCTTGGGCAATCGAAGGCATCGCCTTCGCTGCTGGAGGCCAGACTTTGAAGGCAGGCAGCACAGACGCTGTGGAAGCAAGGCCTAGCAGAGTGGGATCCAGAAAATGTTGGGAAAATCTTGGGAAAATGGGCGGAAAATGTTGGACAAATGCTGGGAAACCCGGAGAAGATTGCTGGAAACATCTTGAAAAAGTTGGAGAAGTATGTTTGCAAGCTGCAAAATGCTTAAAACATTATGGGAAAAATATGTAGCAAATTTGACAGTGTTCGATTTGTTTACAGTAGTATTTGTTACCATCAACAGGTAACCAATGTTTACAAAAAAAAGTATGGCAACCATTGGTGCGCAATCAACAGAATTACGGTTCAATTGTGACTTTGATCCATCGGAACATCAGGGTCTGTAAGCAGGAGACCTATGGTTTCGATCATCGCCTTCATTTTACCAATACAATGCAAGCATTCCAAGCATCTGTAGAGAAGGAAACTCAGAGGGCCATGGTATTGCACATGCTACCCACAGGCACGCACCATTTGCCAACAGATGCCACAGGTACTGGAAATTCACAACCCTCTGGTAATTAAACATTACTATGGAAAACCACCAAATGGGCAATTTTCCCTAGCGAAACTTTGATTCGCCAGAGGTTATATACCCCAAAAATTGACTCGATTCTGGGAGTGTCAAATTGTCAACTGCCAAAATTGATCAATTTTGTGGCCTATTGGTATCCCATCTTTGAGCCACATCATGCCCGCTATAAACATTGGATTGCTTAATGGGAAAATTGAAACCGGAAACCTCTATATTTCATGGGAAAATCGATGGTTTCCGGTTAAAATTTTCCCTTAAACCCAATGATTGGTATAAACATGTAGTCTGCCGGAATTGGAGCCCAAGCAACAAGACTTTGACTTCATGCCGGCCCTCGTACAAGGCTGTCTCGTGCAGATTGCGCATGCACATCACGCAGCCTACCTATGCAGGGGCAGCGGCTGGTGGCCCAAGAAAACTTCGCACTGGCAGCTAAATGTTTGGTTGGTAAAGTTGGTGTCACTCTTGACTATGTAAAATCACGATTTGGTAAGCACAATTGTATGATTTTTGGGCTTAGTCAAGTTACAGCGTCAGAGTCGTCCAACTAATGCGGCAAAACCAATGCAATTAACCATCCCCAATGTTGACATTGACCCCTGTGACTGGGATGATGTTCATCATGACCTCCAGTCACTGCCGATGAATGGGATGCTTTGTGGCATTGGCTTTACCACATCAAGAACCCGACAAGAACCTAACTTGTCGGTCAGTTTTTTCATGGCCTATGTTAGAGCCCACTACCCAACACTTTCCCAGCTCTCAGCAGCTCTCAGCCAACCCATCCCATCTCCGCCTGCGAGGGCCCGTCATCGATGTAATCAAAAAATTCACCCTTGCCGCTGGCCAACTGATGCACTAAAGAGTCGATTTCGGGACAGACCTGGCGAAAAATACGGGGAGATGAGAATCGAGACATGGGGGGTTCTTAAGTCATGGGGGATCCCCAAGTCACCATAGGTTTCAATACTTATATAAATGGCCTAAGGCCGAATGACTTGGATGATTTGTGGGTACCCCCGTTTTAGGAAACCTCCATATAACTGTCTGGTGTCATCAAAGGTCGCTAGCTGGGAAACCCTCAAACTGAATGGAGCTTTGTAGCTGGGAAAATCAACTATAAATTTGCATTTTTCCAGCAAGCCACGTTTGATTAAGGGAAACTGTAACAACAAGACTGTGTCTAAAAGTGGGACATGCCCCAAGTTATGTCCATTTTGTTGGGGCGAAGTGATCTAAAAATCTGCAAATCTACTGATTGTTGCTTCCACCTTCGGGTCATATGGAATCGAAAAACTACCTAGGGATACCTAGAGACTATCATGACACAAGTTGGTTTGATATCCTATGACCTCTTTGAAATAGACATCATATCCCACATTTCCCCAAAAGTTGACCGCAACCCAAAAATTGCATCTGCCATGTCCAAACTCAAAAATCATCGTCCATAAGTTTTTTGATGATTATGTTAAATCTGTGTAAATGCTGCCGAGAATATCCCTTAGACCGTAGACCCTTAATCCACGACGGGTATATAGTGTTTAAAAAACATGCTTCATCATGTTTCAATAATCCCCTGTTCAAAGCTCCATTTTTACCAATTAAAGTTTTAATATTAAATCATTGGGGATTGCTAACATAAATATAAATGTGGAAATCGCCATTGATATGACTTAAAATATGAGGATGAAATTCATCATTGTGGTTACACATCATAATATGGAGATCAATAAATCACCAGAAAATCCCCATAAAATTCCCCATAAAGTGATGAAAATCCCCCATGAAGTCATACATCAAACCACCACAAAAATCAGGGCTATCCCCAGCTCCAACGCCAGGCCTCCACCTTGCTCCGGTCCAAAGACTTCACGACAGCTTCACCTTCACGGAGGACTTCAGGGACGCGGGAAGCCAAGCCGTAGCTGTCTAACCTGGGAGAAATACCCTTGGAAAACGGCTGTTCTGTTGTTTCTTTGGATTGAATTGAGGGAAGATTTACGGGAAATCATGGATTTTCCCATGAAATATGGGGGGTTTCCTGTAAATTGTCCCTTAAACTTAAACCAATCCTTTGTTTCTTTTCGGAGGAGGTTGATGGAAAATATGAAAATGTCAGCAGGATTGCAGTTGAATGTCAAATCAGGTCAATAAAAAACCATCGAAAATCCCATTAAATCACTGTAAGACCCAGCAAATAGCTACTAAATAAGTGGCATCATATTTTAAATCAAGTGGCAACAATCCCCGCAAGAATCATCAAAACCCACCAGAATAAACCAAAATCCTGGTAAAATCACAGAACGATCACCAAACTCGTTTAAATCCTAGCAAAAATCATCGGAATCCACCGAAAAAACCTCTCCAAACTCAACTTCCGGAAAAAAAGAGAAAACTCCCCCGGAAACTCCGGGAGAACTCACCCCAACCAAAGCATCCCTCCCCCCAGCCCTGGGCCAACCCTCCAGCGCCGCCTCGAGGACAGGCTCCCTGTCTGCGCGGCGGTCCGCACCACCGCCTTGGCCGCGCCCGCCGAGGCGTCGCTGTCGAGGATGCCGCCCAGGTGGCCCAGGTTTCCGGCCTTCCACCGCAGCTCGTCCTGATGGCTGGCATGGGCCGAAAATGATGGGAACAAACCATGGAGAAAAACATGAAAAATGGATGATAAACATGATAAACCATGAAAACATGGTGATGAACTTTGAAAACATGGTGAGAGATCATGATTTTTGTGGGTGATATACCTTCCATACTTGGGAAAAATCGATGATGATCATGTGATTGTAATATTGAACACCTGCCAATATCAACCATGGCGGTTGAAGGGGATGAAATCACATATTTGGGACTAAAAAATGGGAGCTTTTAATGTTAAGGGGACGGGATTCAATGGGCTATACCCCGAGAGAAAAACGATTGCCATTTACGGGTTATAGACCCTTCACTAAGTGGGATGTGCATCCAAATGGGCAATGGTGGATTTGTTCCAAGAATTTTTGGTTCACAGGTGGGTCTTTTCCCAAGAAAAATGTGAGAATCTCATTGATGTTACTCCATCATGGAGAAGTAATTTTGGGCCAAGAAAAATGCTGCATTGTTGGCTTCTAGCGAGGGGTCTTGGGACGATCGAAGCCAAACTGGGCACCTGGATGAGCTGATTCAAGAAGAGTAATGTCAACCCGGCATTAACAAACATTGGTTTGTTAGAGGGGGTACTTCCAAAATAGTGAGAATATGTATAGGGGTGTGCTTTCCAGGGGTGAAGATGTGCCAGACAATCTGTAGCTATAAGCCCTCCAGCACAACCTGTGGCTACAGAAAGCGATTTGAATCTCTTTATTTTGGTCGAGCACGACCTGGAAAATTGAAGATTTTTTCTCTGTAGAATGGTCCTGTTTTTCCAAGCACGGGGGTACATAAGACCACTATAGAATTGTGAGCACGACTATGTTGAAATGGTCAACATAACTGCATGAGTCTGAGCACGGGTTGAACACAAGTACCCCACAACTCCCAATATCTCCTGGCTGCACATTCTATAGTGGACATCCTTTTGGCTCCATTTTATCGCATGTTGTCAGACGTGGCCGATTTCGACTGCACTTTTCTACTCTACTCATCTCTACTCTAACGTGATCTTCTCTGCATAGTCTTTCAAACAGTGCAGGCAGATTTTTCGGCTCATAAGGCTTGATTCCTTTTTCAAGCAATTGCTTCTCAGGTGGAAACACTGCCCTTTTGGTGTGAAGTAAAGTGCCTCAGGGATCTTGACAGTCTGCAAAGGCTTGGGTACAGGATGCTGAACGAAGCGCGACCAAATCGTCATAGTAGCCACGCCAGCCATGAATCCAGCTGCGAAGATGCAAACTAAGAAGTCAATCATGACTGAATTGTCACTGAATTGTTTTCCTTCCACCTTGAACCTGACATGATTGCGAATCATCCATGCTTGTCGCAAATTTCAAACCAAAAAACCCATAAAAATCAATCTTACTTAACGCAACGCTTCATGGAAGTCCACCAGGCTTGCACCCTCAAACTTCATCTGAAGATGCCACATTGCAATATCATGCAATGTCATGTTATCCCTTTTCTGCTTCTTACCTCTTGGTCTTTCCCCCAATTTGTCTGTGCGAATTTGGGGTTATTCCCCAAAAGAAACACCAAGCAGCAGCCCCTCAGTAAAATAAGAAACAGAATGGTGATATAAAATGTATGGCCCAAGACACCACTATAGAATGACTTTGTTGGGTTTATTCTCATCTGATCTGCTGCTTTCAAACTGTCTAACGCGTATTGCGTCTCTTGCACGAATTTCTGTGGCAAAATGCCTTGTATATCCTTGTCACATGCGAGTACAAGAGCAGTGCTCGATTGGCAACTTCTGCGGCATATTTTGAAACGGACTGCACCCAGGTGTTCCCACATGGAAGCTGATCACATATGATCACATAGCTTGTCAAACAATGTTAAAAACAGCTCCCGATAAAACAATAAAAAACAAGTGAATCCTTGTCAAGCAAAATTGAATCAAAACACCATGGAAATCCCATGTGGGAATGACAGCGCATTTGTCATGTTGAGAGATCACACCTTCTCCCCACAAGCCTCTCATTCCACAGCAAAAAGCATAGCAGGCTATGCTCTGGAGCTGCTCCCCATGAGAAGCACTCAGCATCGTTCTAAACACAGTCTTGGATAGCAACCATTCACACTATAAAACATCATTGCTTGGCCATCCGACTATTAAATGGTTTTGGTGAACTATCGGACATTGCTGTGTGCTCCCTACAAAAAACTAATTAGACGGGCGAGCATGCCTGTA
This sequence comes from Symbiodinium sp. clade C Y103, assembly GCA_003297045.1. Lineage (NCBI taxonomy): Eukaryota > Dinophyceae > Suessiales > Symbiodiniaceae > Cladocopium > Cladocopium sp. clade C. The sequence continues at coordinate 62,167 of BGPT01001616.1, read as the reverse complement.
CTCAATTTAAACAACTATGGTCTCAATCCTCTGATTTCCTGTTTTTGGCTGCAAGGACATAGTCGCAAATGTCTTTCACCAAGCGAAGCCACTGCTGCCTGTTGGGGGGTGTGCCAAGCAGCTTGTTCTTGATGTCCTCCAAGTGCTTGAACACCATCTGGCCGTACTTTTCTGGGTTGCGAATCGTTCGATACCTCAGGCTTGCCAAGGACAGGGCCCCTTTGTTCTCTGTGTTCGAATTCAAACTGAAGTTTGAAGAACTACAAAATAACCAGTACAAGTCCCACTGCTACAAAATGATGAGCACAACTCTCATACAAATGTAGAGTACAAATGAGGACAATATTATTCAAGAAATGGATAGAAATTTGGCGGCTCATCATAGCCGATGAGAGTCAAGGCACATGGCACTGAAGGCTTCCGGAGATTTTCCCAGAATGGTCTCCCAGTCCACCAGACTTGCACCCTCAAACTTCATTCTGCAAGTGCCATTGTCCTCAAACATCTTGCTGGCACTGTAGATGGATTCATCGAGTCTTTGGATTTCAGTCATGATGGTTTGGATGGTTTGCGCGCCTTGCTGGCTACGAGTGATGTGCTCAGCACTGATGTCCACATTCAAGAAGTCTGCTTTGACCGGATTCTTCTTCTGCCTCTTGGGCTTGCTGGTCTCAGCATCGTTGGCATGGTCTGGTTTTGGAGCTCCCCTCTGCACCTGTTTGGAACCCCGGGTCATTGTTGGCAGCACATGCCAACGTTTCATGCCTTCGACTCTGGTGAGCACGTCTCCAGACTCAGCAGACAATTTGATTTGCACATCCCCGTCTCCATTTGCAGGTTCCACACCTGTGCAATTGTGCTGAGATGAATGTAGGAAGAGCTGGCTGGAAACCACTACAAAATGCTAAAACAAAGGTGCCACACTACAAAATGGTTAGTGAAGATTGATCCAGAGTACACTCATCGCAGTCGAGGATTGCTACGAGTGATTCGAGTCTGCAGACCCAGGCATTGGACCGAGCTGAGCACTTCCAAAGCTGGTTTGATTCCTGGTGAAGGCGCTCGAATAAGCACATGAAATTTCTTGGAACATCCCATAGCTTCCAAGTCATAGTTAGCTTGGTATATCCATGTATTTATCCACTGTTATCCACTGTTTGTATCTGTTTGTTATCTTCTGAAAAGGTGTTTGTCTCAATGTACTCACAGATTCAAAATTCAAAAGGGGTCCTCATTGCACATCTCGAGCTGAATCACCCTGAATGCACAGCACGAATTTACCTGCACTTGCCCTGCAAAGGGCTTCGGTGCCTTGATCCCCTTCCAGACCGTGCTGATGAAGCCGAGTTCAACACAAGGGCAATTACCTGGAACAAGGTAGAGCACGATCTGCCCTGGCCTGAGCGCAAATCAGAAGCGCAAAAGTTCAATAAAGCTATGTTGTATAGAAATGCATAGAAATGCCAGTTACATCCAATTACATCCAATTACATGTATTTACATGTAACTACTATAAAATGTGGATGCCAACTTTCTTGTGCTACAAAAAGCTTAGCACAACATTCTCAAAACCGCAGTGGCACTCTACTAATATTCTAGTAAGCTGCTGAAGCGTTTCCGGAGCTTCGCCAGGAAGTTCTAATTCCTTCTGGGCCTGCACCACCAGCTCTTTCCATTTGCTGAGTCTGGAAGCCCTGGTTCTGTATAGCGCTGTCTCCTGTTCTGCTTGAAGCTGAGCAATCTTTCTCTCGTTATACCTCAAGCGGCTAAACACGAAAGGAAAACAAGCTGGTCTGCATTTTATAGTATTTTTGTTGTGCTACAAAATGGTGTAGTACAGCGATTTAAAGTATCATGCTTTGCCCCCCTGCCAGACCCACAAACAAATCCAAAGAACTCAAACTTGCAGTACAGGCACTGAAACCAGTTGAGCTTCCTTGATGCACGCCGGCAATTCCAAGCATTGGGAAGGAACCCAACATCACATCCACCAGAAGAATTCCGGAGCTTCACGATCAGGCGAAACAACATGTTCCAGAACAACTTGTCCCCTTTGTTGGAAGAGGCATCCAAGGCCTCCATGAGGGTGGTCGGCATGAAAGTTTCCTTCAAATCCCCTGGAGAAGGATCACCTGTCTGCGGTGTTGCATCAATCATCTGCTTCAGGTTCTCCTGGTCGTCCATGCCTTTCAAGTCCGCGTTTTCATCCCTTGCAGGTGCAGGCTCCAAGGAGACTGAAGGATCCACAAAGCCTGCTTCGCTTCGCACACAATCCAAGAGCTGCAAACATTCTTTGCCTGGAGTGAAGTCTTCAGCATCCTCCTCTGGCATCTCGTCAGCCGCAAGCTCATCTGTCTCCCAGTTCTCACAGCACTCGCAACACTTTCGATACCAGGCCTCAAGCTTCCTCATGTCCATGTCACTGACCATGGAAACCAGCTTCATAGAACTCATCCACGCTTTTTGGGCACAGGCTCGGAACCTGAGAGGGCAAGGCATGGTGTGTCTTAAAATGAATTAAAATGAGAGCTTTGACCGCAAAAAAAACAGCCTCATTGTAGAATATTGTTGTAGTAGATGGTTGTAGATATCTAAGCTGTATTATAATGCTATAAAATGATCTAGCGTCCATCCCACCTCTACAAAATGAAAAAAAAAAACGCTCTTCAAATCGCTTGCTATCGTTAAGGGGCTCTTCAGGCGGTACAGGCGGCTCATGTGCGTCACCTGCTGGTTGCTCTTTCGACAAGTCCTGCTGTGTGCGAAGAGAAACCCTAGCTGAGCACTGCCAATATGATCGGCATGACAACTGGCTGTTGGCCACCTGCTGTCTCAAGTAAGCGAAGTGGTGCTCCACTGGCAATTCGGACAGACGTCCAAAGCCATAGCGCCAAGGAGTGAAGCTGGGATTCTTGGCACAAGCCACTGTCACAGCACTGAGGGACGATGCCTGCAAGTTTCGGATCGTCTGGACCGCCATGCCACAGCTGTCAACTGGTAGTCCACATTCTCTGGCCTTCTCTCGAGAAAGCAGCTGAAAAAGGTCCAAAGTCAAAAAGCCGCTCAATGCTATCTCCACCCTTTGATGCAGCGAGAGATTCGTGTTCAACACTGCTGCTTGATTGAGAGCTACCTGGGTTTCTGCAAGCTGTGAGAAGAAGCAACTTCTACCAGAGAAAAAATCCATCAGTTTTTTAACTTCATGAAATACAGTCAGAATCAGCAGGGTGTATTCACTTATATAATATCTCCTGGACCGATGTAAATCAATGACGCTGAGTCTATATTTATCTACGATAGTTGATCGCTACAAAATGGTCAAGCACATGAAAATAACTATAAAATGGATTAAAATGGTATCAATGATCGATATTGATCCAACTATAATTGTTCATGGTGATCCAAGTGTCCTCCATCCCTGCACCGCTCCACAGGAATACATCCCAATATACTTTGCCCAGGCGCAGTCAGGTTGTGCAAGAGAGCGCCCCTGCACCCCCATGGAATTTCCATCTTATCCAATGGCTGGTCCTAAGGACACCAGGGAAGCAGGCCGGAAAGAAGAGGCCCTATCTACTCCCTACAAAAAGAATCAAAATGATACAAAATGAATCAAAATTAAACAAACTGACCATATATTAATTTTGCGCAGTCAGGAGGGCTAGCACAAAGGAAACATTGCCTGTTTGATGTCGAGAGTCTGCACTGTTTGTGAGGAAAAAGGGGTTCATGAGAAGGGACTGCATCTTGTCAGACATTGGGTGCTCCCTCGAGTATGCCTGAGGAGGGCATCCATGTGCCCTTGTCTGGGTCCAATCAGCCCAGTACTTGCCGTAGAACAGCGTCCTCAGAAACGAACAGGCCTGGCCACCAGTATTTTTCACCGCGTGACCTCAGCAGTGCTTCACTACAAAATGCCACAGCATAGGGATAGCCTACAAAATGCAGGGGTCTATCTGTATTCATCTGTATTCATCTTCCATATACATCTTCATGAAAATCTATATATTCTCCTGCACTGGTTGGTGTAACATGGTGTAACTTAACAAATATCAAAACTTTGAGTAACAAAAAAACTTGGTTAACCGGCACTGATGACAATCCAAGACACAAATGCCCGGGATTCCAAAGAAGGGTTCTCCACGGTACATTGCCACCTTGATGGGCAGGCGGCTGAAGGTGGTCTCCGGGAGAGACACGTAGCTCAACTCTGAGAAGAAAGGCACATTCTGCAAAAGATCTCGGGTCACGCAGCTGGTGTCACCATGAAGCAAGCGCCTGACCATTTGATGGCTCCCATGGGCGTCGAAGATCAGAGCAGCCACCAATCCATCACTGTGATGCACGAATGTGCCTACAGTTTGCAACATGTACAACTGCCCCCTCAGGCCACTGTTGGGCCCTCCAAAGCTGTGGATCAAAGGGAGGCTCATCAGTGACAGTGGATTCTTGCGTTTGGTCGAAGGCTGCCATCCAATGAACTCCACCATAGTTGATGCCTTTGGAATTCCTCGTACATCGATCTCGCCCTCCAGTGGAATGCAACTGTTCCCAGGTGCTTCCGGTGACCAAACACCACCAATCAAGCAAGCTTTGTTTCTCACTTTCATCTGGCACAAAGTGGCTGTGAGATAGGTGGAATCAAATGCCACGACAACGCGGCCTAAGATCCAGCCAGATTAACAGGCCCAAGAAAACACTACAGCAAACTACCTCTATAAAATTCTGATTCACGGTGGAGTTCCTACAGAATGAGCTCCTTAAACTATAAACTCCTCTGTCATAGTGGAAAGACTACAGAATGAGTTGCGTTTGAAAATGTTGTAAAGGACCAAGGAAGATATTGAAACATTCATTGCACACTCAAGTGTTCCAGCAAATAAAAATATCAAAACCATTTGCGAGCACACAAGGGTCTGCAATTCAAGTCACGCTTGGGGGCTTTTGGAACCCTGACATATCTCTGATCTGCAAGAATGAAGTTATTCTCCAAAACCTCCTGCGGCCACAAAATGGCCAAACCAGGGCTTGGAAGGCCACGCTGCTCCAGCTCATGGATGTCAATCCGAAGGCTATCGGCAGGTAGACCAAAAGACAAAGCCAAAGACGAGTTGCAGGCAGCAAGAGACAGTTGCAGGCCAGCATCACTGATGAGGGCGGCCTCCCTTTCGGATTCAGCACTGCGGCGGCCCCGCATGCTGGTGATTCCGCGGCTCTGCTTGTCGAGCAGGCGTCGGCACTGCAGCGCCAACCCCATCAGCAGGGGGTGCCCTGAAAGCTGGCCAGTGACACAGGAAGCTGCGATCTTCAAAGATGCCTCTTGCTCCTCTGTCAAAGCGCCTCAGTAGAAATTCATTGACTTGGAAAAAGACGTGGACCTCTACAAAATGATGTGTCTTCTCTAGCCACTATAAAATGCATTTACACCAGAAAAAATGCGCACTATTGCCCGCATTTGTAGACCATTAAAGCCTCAGCATTCCTCAACCTGCATACACCTGCATTCCCATGTGCCCAGCTTGCGCTACAGAATGTAGTGCATGAATTGGAACACTACAAAGTGATACAAAATGCAAAAATGATCAAAAACGGAGGACAATGTAGTGTATCTACCAAGGCACCTGAATGAAGGGCAGAAGTAAATTGGGCCACTATGTTGTGCAGCTGCGGAGGGATCGTGCTCACATTGATTCGCATCACGGGCTTCACGATAGTAGCTTGCCACTGCTTGAAGGCTTCAGTTGGATAGCTTTCGCACAGGCAACTCCTTTGCACATACTCTTGAAGCTTGTGGTTGTCAAGTTCAATGATCTCCTTCATCTTCCACTCTTCTCTGAACCACAGACCTGTCTCCTTGATTTCATCCAGGAGTCTGTTGACTTCAGCCTCCGATTGGAAAAGCCGGGCTGACAAGAGGTTTGCAGCATAGAACTTCCTCGCAAATCTAATAGGAGACCTCACGATGGAGTTGGGCTTGGTCAACTTCATGCACTCCACGCACGCTTGCCGTCCACAATTCGTGTTCTCGTCCATGTCCTTCTTGCAAAAGGCTGAGCGAATCAGCCATGAGTCTTCAGTCATGTCCCTGGTGTAGGAATGCTTTGCAGCTTCTGCAAAGTTTGCGTAAGATGCCCAAAGACTGAACTCCTTCTTGAAAATGCGCAGGCAGCTTCCCGGAAGATCCTGAGCCAACGAGATGCCTTCACACTTCACCTGCAACCTGGGAACTTCCACCACATCCATCTTGGAAAGGTTGTCCTGGTGCGTGCGTGTGTTGTAGTGCTGGATCATGAAGTGCTTGACAGCATATGCTTTCCATTGGCCAATCTCACCAACCTTTCCATCTGGCTGCGCCCTGGATGTGCATAAGGTGCAAATGTAGGGCACTCTTTTGCCATGCGCTCCTCTTGGAAGCAATTTCATGTGTGGCTTGAAGGCCTCAGCAACTTCAAGCACATAGTCATCAGGATCCTCCAGCTGAACATGAAGCCTTCTCCTCTTGGACTTCTTAGAACCTGTGTTCTCGTCCTCTTCTGCCCTTGGAGATTCCCTTGGAGCCGGAAAACGCAAGTCATGGCAGCTAGCAGGTTGGCGTTTCTGAAGCTCCTCGCCCAGTTCATTGTTCCTTGCCTTTTCCAGGAGCTCATGGAGGGTAGCTGCATTGAAGCCAGCAGCTTGCAACATTTCATCACAAATCTTGCAGTCGTGCTTCTCATCTGTGATCATTGCGTTCTGCAGCTTGGCAAAGCCTCCTGCTGGGCACTTGTTGATCTTCTTGATCGGCTGCAACCTTCAGGGCAGAAAGAAGGCTGTGAAAAACCAAAGTTGCCACGTGGATTTTTCTTTACTAAAGATAATACTAAAACTTGTTCATTTCGAGCATTTTTGCAGCTCTTGTGAGGGNGGGGCCAGTAGCCTCTACAGAATGCTATTTCACAACTTTGCCACTATAAAATGCCATTGCACAGGAAACAGAAACACGAGGGAAAATCAAAGGTTCCTGGGAGAGTCCTCATTTCACTGTCAGAATGGTGAAGCAGAGAATAACAAAGCAAAGAAACCCAGCGACCCTCATGGATCCTTACAGAGGATATTCTCTAAAAAAAGGTCACCAACATAGTAAGCTCAACAGACTGTGCATTGACACTTGAGAAAGTAAAAAACATGTTCATTTTGATTCATTTCGAACCTGTCTTGGCGCTTTTAAGGGNCCAACATAGTAAGCTCAACAGACTGTGCATTGACACTTGAGAAAGTAAAAAACATGTTCATTTTGATTCATTTCGAACCTGTCTTGGCGCTTTTAAGGGAGGCCAGTAGCCTCTACAGAATGTTATTCACAACTTTGCCACTATAAAATGCAATGAAGGAATACCTATAAATTATCATAAATTATCATAAATTAGCATAATGGAAAAGCTTTATGGACACTTTGGCATATGTTTTGAACCACCCGGCCTGGAGTGCCAAGTCTGAAACTTCGGCCAGTTGACGCCAATGCTGCTGAGGTACCACTTCACAGCCTTCAACTTCTCGCTCACCGGATCGAAAGTCGCCCTTTTGCAGCTTCGTGTGTGGCTCTGCCGCTTGCGAAGCCCTAGTATCTGCAAGTCCTGGAAAGAAGCACAGCAGCATTGCCACGTAGAAGGTCCCTAACAGATCCTAACAGCCTTTTTAAAATGCATAATCACATACCTGGTGATATAAATGCCCCTGAAATAAACATTTCAGAACATCATGCACCATCGCATGAAAACAGTTTTGCATAGTTTTGCATAGTAACTAACAAAAACAAACAGAAATTGGTACACACTTCGAAGAAACAATCATTTTAAATCATTTTAAATCATTTTAATTCATTTTGTAATATGATGTTCAATGCATATCAATGCACCATGTCCTTCTCCACCAGCATCAGTTCATCCTTCTCCTCAGCCGGCTCAACTTCCTTGCCCTCAATCTTAGCTGACTTCAAAAGGCCATCCTCTTTCACAGGTACTCCAAAAAGAGCAGGGCGACCTTTGACCGTCTTCTTGGGGGCGACGGACGTTTTCACAGGTGAGAGCATGTTGAGCATTTCGTCCTCAGTCTGAGCAACCTTCTTGGCCTTTGGTGGGGTCATTTCCAAAGACTGCGGTGCCGATGGTGCAGCTGCGTGGCTGACTGAAGTCTCTGCCTCAGCACTTGCAGCCTGCTGCGCTGCTTGGGGCAACTCATTCTGTAGTCCCAGAGCAAGAAAGAGGGTTTGCCATGATGAGTTGGTAGAATGAGTCATCCAGAGTTCACCAAGTGCCTGGGCTCAGGAAAGGAAGGCTGTGAAAAACCAAAGTTGCCACGTGGATTTTTCTGGGGCCAGTAGCCTCTACAGAATGCTATTTCACAACTTTGCCACTATAAAATGCCATTGCACAGGAAACAGAAACACGAGGGAAAATCAAAGGTTCCTGAAAACAAACAAGCATAAACATGGATAAACAATGATAAACAAGGATAAACAAGGATCATTCCGAAGATTCTGCACATCCTGCAGCGTGGAATTCTGATCCCTGACAACTGGCCCATCCATGAGGCTGAGAATTGACCAAGCGCAACAGTTGCCATCAGCTGGAACTTCTACAGGGTGGAAATCCATGCTGTGCATCATTTTCAGAAAATCCAGCTTGTTGGTCAGGAGCTTGCAATGTTCTTGCAACGATGCTGACCATTCCTCATTTGAGGAAGATTGATCCTGAAGGCGTTTGTGAGCTCGAGAAATTGCCTTGGTGATCTTTCGCCCAGCATTGCCAGCCACTTCGTCCCATAGAAGATCACCAATCTGGGATTTGCTGAACACTGGGACCCAATGATTGAGATGCAAGAAGCTCGATTTCTGGAAGTCGGCTCGGCAACAAGCCATGATCCATGTGTCTTTCGAGCTTGCAAGTGGCTCAGGTTCACCGATGTCCACATGTTCAGCCACCATGTCTTGCAGTATGGCTTGCAGGGATCGAAATTGCGGCTTGCCACCACCTTCGTCTGTGTGGTAGAGAATGAGCACCTCCTTCTGGCAGTCTAAGGCCATCACGGCTACATCAAGAAGACCCAAGTAGAAGCCGTTCTTTTGCACTTCCTTCGAGTATAAAGCCTCAGCGAAGCCCAGCAAAGGAAGGCTGTGAAAAACCAAAGTTGCCACGTGGATTTTTCTTTACTAAAGATAATACTAAAACTTGTTCATTTCGAGCATTTTTGCAGCTCTTGTGNTTTCTTTACTAAAGATAATACTAAAACTTGTTCATTTCGAGCATTTTTGCAGCTCTTGTGAGGGGGGGCCAGTAGCCTCTACAGAATGCTATTTCACAACTTTGCCACTATAAAATGCCATTGCACAGGAAACAGAAACACGAGGGAAAATCAAAGGTTCNCCAACATAGTAAGCTCAACAGACTGTGCATTGACACTTGAGAAAGTAAAAAACATGTTCATTTTGATTCATTTCGAACCTGTCTTGGCGCTTTTAAGGGGGGCCAGTAGCATCTACAGAATGCTATTTCACAACTTTGCCACTATAAAATGCCATTGCACAGGAAACAGAAACACGAGGGAAAATCAAAGGTTCCTGGGAGAGTCCTGGATTCAATTCAAGTCAGTGAATTCAGTGTCAGGATGTTAAAGCAGAGGAAAACAAACCAAAGAAACCCAGCAATCAACATCCTGAACCTCAAGCCCCGAGCATTTTGCAACAGAGAAACCATCAGCTTCTCCACATAAGGGTCAGAAGGTTCCAGGGCCTCTTCTGCCAAACCTGGCATGCAAAATTTCACAATACCTGCTGGATTTCTTAGAAAGTGGTCACAAACATAGTAAGCTCTACAGAATGCGCGCTCACACTTGAGCCAGTATAAAATGAAGTTTCATATGAGAACATGAAGCAGAACTATCGATTTGCACACCACAAGACCTCCATCCTTTCTTTCCCATTGCATTTCCATCCATTTCCATAATTCTAATTTAATTAGAGCTCAGTAGATCCAAATAGAGTCTCCCTTTGCAAAACACCAATGAAAAATCAATGTATCTATACATTCTCTACGTCATGATTGAATCTGCTTGCCGGTGTAAAGGTAGGATAGGGGATTTCTAAACTTCCTGTGTCAAAGATGGGGGACGCCATCACTTACCTTTGAACATTGTGAAACAACCTGAGGGGCAGTGTGCGTACTTGCCTGCACCAGCATCATGCGCAGGAGGCTTCTTCTTGGGTTCCCTCGTCGCCTTCCGAGCATTCTGTTGCTTCACGGCCAAGTCCATCAGCGTTGTTGTCCCTTCGTCATCATCCTGAGGGCAAAGGACAATATGGTTTCAGCTTGACATGTGCAGAGAAAGGTGGGAGAGGTCGTTTACGCATGTTTACGGAAAGATAGAAGTTCGCACTGTCATTTTGTAGTGATAAGACCCTGCTCCTACATATTGTACTTTGTCCATCTTGTACCCATTCCAGAGTTCCCCTGTCTGCATCAGCCCGGGCACTGGTTCAGGACCGTTGACATCCACAGTTTCAGCTGGCATAGAGCTGCTCGGCTGGTGATCATTGCCATTTGCCTCAGCACCCTCCTTAGATCACAGAAAACAACCCGCAGGCNTTGACATCCACAGTTTCAGCTGGCATAGAGCTGCTCGGCTGGTGATCATTGCCATTTGCCTCAGCACCCTCCTTAGATCACAGAAAACAACCCGCAGGCCCAATTTGAGGAGGGCTTGGAAGTCTGGGTGCCCAACAGGCATGCAAAACAGTTCAATTTGAGGAGGGCTTGGAAATCAGGGTGNAAACAACCCGCAGGCCCAATTTGAGGAGGGCTTGGAAGTCTGGGTGCCCAACAGGCATGCAAAACAGTTCAATTTGAGGAGGGCTTGGAAATCAGGGTGAACAAAAAGCATGCCAAAAAGATTGAAACAAGAGCGTGTGCACCATCATTTTATAGTGACATGACCCTGCTCCTACATATTTTGGCTTTGTCCATCCTGTACCCATTCCAGAGTTCCCCTGTCTGCATCAGCCCGGGCACTGGTTCAGGACCCTTGACATCCACAGTTTCAGCTGGCATAGAGNGCTTTGTCCATCCTGTACCCATTCCAGAGTTCCCCTGTCTGCATCAGCCCGGGCACTGGTTCAGGACCCTTGACATCCACAGTTTCAGCTGGCATAGAGCTGCTCGGCTGGTGATCATTGCCATTTGCCTCAGCACCCTCCTTAGATCACAGAAAACAACCCGCAGGC
>BGPT01001616.1:24729-48731 GCA_003297045.1 Symbiodinium sp. clade C Y103 | reverse complement strand
AAGTTATAGGCAAGGGAACGGACGCAGGTGGAGCAAGATCTTCAGCAGCTTGTGCATCGCCCTCTGCATGCCCTTGTTGGTCAGGAACCTCCTGGGCACCATGCTTGGGCTGGGATTCTGTCTCAACTTATCTGTAAAACTTTGAGAAACATCAATCAAGANTAGGCAAGGGAACGGACGCAGGTGGAGCAAGATCTTCAGCAGCTTGCGCATCGCCCTCTGCATGCCCTTGTTGGTCAGGAACCTCCTGGGCACGATGCTTGGGCTGGGATTCTGTCTCAACTTTTCTGTAAAACTTTGAGAAACATCAATCAAGAACATTTNTGCCCTTGTTGGTCAGGAACCTCCTGGGCACGATGCTTGGGCTGGGATTCTGTCTCAACTTTTCTGTAAAACTTTGAGAAACATCAATCAAGAACATTTCTGTCTCTCAAACATGTGGCTAGGAATGGGTTCAAGAGTCAGCATTGTGTATCTTTTTACAGTGGGCTGGTGTGCTTAACCTTTCTGTAGTGGATTCAACNACATGTGGCTAGGAATGGGTTCAAGAGTCAGCATTGTGTATCTTTTTACAGTGGGCTGGTGTGCTTAACCTTTCTGTAGTGGATTCAACCCCAAGCCCTTGAACAAGTGGCTGGAATGTGCTCCTATTTTTATTCTGTGCGACTAGTGATTACCAGTACTGTGCTTTTTAGAGTACAATGCAGATCCCAGCTGAAACCCTTTGTGCAGACCAGCGTCTGCAGCTGCAGCGGGCTGAGGAGCTGCAGCGGCCCCAGCCACTGCAGCTTCACGTGCTGCCTCCATCTCCAAGATCTTCTCTTCCTTACTGCGGTTTGCAATCAAATATGGCGGTGAAGCTATCTCTTACACTGCTGCTGATGCATCCCCATGAATCTGCAAAAGTTATCAAAATGTTTAATTTCCTTTAGATTCCTTGCCTGTTTGTTTGTTCATTTTCATTTTCGTACATCCCACTTGATTCAAATTGATTTATCTTGATTTGACATAGCTTTGGATTTTTTTGATCACTGGCGCGGCATCACTGCCGAGTGTTCTATGTTCAGTCGTGTTGGCCAATTCTGGCACCAACAGGAAATAGGATCAAATGATCAAATAGGCACGATTGAGCAACAACTTGGTGTACACAGATCATGATTTGGCTTGACCTCCAGGTTTAGATCTAGCCACGGGCCACCCTTTGGGCCGGCCGCTTGTGGCAAGTGCGCGCAGGAACTTGTTTGTTCCCTTTCTGCCAGCAGTCAAAGATCGCTGCACAAAAGGTACGTGTCCAATCAGCAGAGGCAGCCAAATGGGGCCCCCCCTGCCATCCAACCTGTCCATTGCGCTTGGTCACGCGAACATGATATACCTCGGTCTTCAGCAGCTTTGCATTGCTGAACCCATTTTGTAGGCATTTGTTCCATGCAACCCTTTTTATAGCTTTCTCCCCAGTGACTGACACATCCCTCAATGACAACCTGACACAAACCACTGTCAAGATCCTCTTCCGCAAAGCCATGCTGCTCTTTTCACATGGCGCTTGGCTTGTCTGCGCTCAAAACGAGCTTTGATCTTCTTCTTGTCTTTCTTGGTCATCTTGCGCTCCAAAGCACGCATACACCTCCAAGGGACTGTCCAAACCATAAGTCGTTCATGGTTCATGGGAAGGAATGAAGACATAATGTGACCCTGGTTGATTTATCAACGTCTTTTTATAGTGGACCTATGCCATTCATGAGTATATAGTGGAACAAATGCAAAAACAAACTTGATCCTGATATTCAAAAAAATCCTTGAGTAGTTTTGGATAGCTTTGATGTCTTTAGGACAGAAGAATGGGATAGAATGGGAACAAATGTTGTTTTTTGATGTTTTTTTGTCTTTCTCGGCCTGTGGTTGGACCATAGGTGGCTACATTTGGGGAGGTCGTGTTTGTACAACCCCATCCACGTGGTCATACGGTATAGTTTCAAAGAAAGAGCTAAGCTCATCATGAACCTGAGCTTCATGGCCCAGGAGCCACTTGGCTGCTCCAAGAGTAAGGAGAGGGACTTCCTCATCCCCATCAGGAGTTGCATGAAAATCGCCTCATTTTGTAAAAAAAAATCCGACCACCATGCCAGGCCTACAAAAATAAACCTACCCTTGATTAGAGGTAACACGGTTCAAATGTACATCATTAATCATCATTATTAGAAAAAAGGAGAAACACGAGTGCAAAATGCTTTGACCAGTGGCCATGTTTGCAAAGATTCGCTGCGACAATCTCACCTTCCATACCTTTAGATCTCCCTGGGGGCGAGCAGCTGTGCGCTTGTGCACACTGCTGCAGGCCGGCCCCATCAAACTGCATGGAGGGGCGAGGGTCACCAAGGCATTGTCGTGCAACCTCACAAACTCACTCAAAGTGAATGTCCACATGTTTATGATATAAAAATATATAAAATGATAATGCATATGCTCTGGAATATATAGCTCAGAGGTATCCACCACATGTAAACGCATTCCAGTGAATGTATATGCAAAATGATAATGCACATGCTCTGGAATCTATAGTTCATAGGTTGCCACCACATGTCCGTCCTGTCTCAGTTTATAAGCCTAGCAACTTTAAGGCCTCTGTGAGTAAACATTTCATACCACTTTCACTGGTAATGTCGTGCTCCCGAGAGTGCTTAATGTCGAAGCTAAAGCCTCGATAGCCGTTTTTTTGCCAGCAAGATGTCACTCGGCGGCTGGCGCCAAACACTTCCAAGACATGATACTCTTGAGCCACTGTTTGAGCCACTCCGCTCATCCATTTCTTGAGCTGGGGGATGTGGTTCTCCGCTTTGAACCACCTGGTTTGGGAGTCCAGCTGTCTAGAAATAGCTAAAGCATTCTAAAACATTCTAAAACAATGAACGTTCATCATTTTGTAGTGTTCTTTCTGTGTCATTGCATTTTGTAGTTGACATGATCAAGAAGGTCAAGTTGCTGCAGATCAAGTCTCAAATGTCATTCTGTAAGAAATGAAATTTAACACTGTAGATTGCATGCTAATGAATCAAATTGTTCAAATTGAATCAACTTCTGGGTTCCAGGTTCAAAACATTGATAAACATCAATTGTCAAGTTGCCGTGACTCTGGGGTGACCGTGGTAGTGTCATCTTTTACGTTTGGCACAGCGCCCACTGCAAGAGCGAAAAACCACATGCTCAGCAGCAACATGGCAGGCCGACAGGAAACGGCTGGCATCCTGGCAACCTATTGTTAAGTGACTATCTCTGGTATCACCTCACAGCCAAATGCTTCAAAAGCAGATCCAAACAGGTCTACAGATGCAGTGAGCTCAAACAGGTCTACAGATGTGATTCATCAAAATTACCCAAGGTCATTTTATAGTCTTCTATGTATGTGTCATCATTCTATAGACCAAACGCCCAGGAAATCAGATTCCCAGCACCGTGCAGTCCAGCTTCAGTGAGAAGAGGCTTGAACTTGCTGATGACAGACGCCCCCCTCCACACACTGGCTTCCCTGCAGCGGTGCTGGTTCGCAATACCATCTCATCAAATTCATCAACGCATCAACACCATCAACCAAATGTACAAGTATAATTCCAATGCAATGTGAACACACAACAATAAGCAATATGTATCAATATGTATGAAAATAATTCCATATATATCCATACATAGCAATGTATTTCAAAAAAAGCCAAGCAACTCATCATAGTAATAATGATGGTAGCTGGTCCGCTTGTTCATCAGGCACCGCACAACTCAGATGTCGTTGCTTTCATGTGGAGAAGAGGAGGGGGGTCCATCAGCCTTTGATGCATATTATATATATATATATATTTATATATTTATATATTTATATTTATATCTTTGCATCCTCAACTATCAGTAAAGATGCATAGAAATGAATGGAAATGAAACATCAGAAAATATGGTGAAAAGTTGTCTTGGAAGTTGAATCAAGTTGGTTCCATTCAATTCAATTAAGATGAGGGACGCCAGCACTGACGCTTGCGTTCAAACCATGGTTTCCCAATCTGGTGACAACAATGGTTGATGTCACACAGTGCGGGCACCCCACCAGGGGCAATCATAGCGGAATGAGACAGGACCAAATGTCCACACACTGAGCAAAAAGCGCTGCACAGGACAGGCAGTACAAAATGCAGTAGCATGACAACCAGTATACTCCCACATACTCCCACTATAAAATGTAGGCTCTATAGAATTGTCAGCACGACCCTCATGTAGGTGGGTTAGGCTCTCTATAAAATTGTTAGCACGACTCTCATAAAGGTGGCGCATGGTCACTATAGAATTGTTTCACAGGGATCCTCTACAAAAACCCGCGCACAGGAACACTTTTCTCTATTAAAACACCCTCCCAGAACGGATCTATACCAAGCACAAGTTCACCCTTTCTATAGTGGAAATTCAAACAGGGATGAATATGTGAGAATCTAATACTTGAATGGTAGCCTCTCAACTAAACAGCCGTTTGGGGCATTAGCAAAAAATCCAGGGTTGACATTCAAACTCAGAAATACAAAAACTTGAACAGCCCCTGACCAGAACGCTAGAAATCGAAAACCTTTGGAATGCCCAGTTCGATATGCCGGCAGTGCAGCAAAGGTACTGCTTGAACCGACTTCTTTGGCCTCACTACAGACCCAGGAGAACTTCGGGGACAACGTCCCAGGCTTAGGGCTTCCCAAAGACAGGTTGCACTGCAAAATTTGGGGCCCAAGAGTGTGGCAGTTTGCTCCCCGGCCGTGGAGTTATAACACTGCATTACTTGTGGTTAATTGGTTGGTTACTAGGTTGTAATCCTCGATAAGTGATGATAAGTGCGTCTTAAATGCGTATAATGTGGGCAACCCAACAATAAACCCAGCATTTGGGATGTTTTATACCACCCATTTGTGGTGACTTTGGGGATGGTTTATTGTTGGATTTACCACATCAATGGGTCATAGCACACGTATTGTCCCATCTAAGTACCAAGGACTAACTCCAAGTCACGAAATCGTTCGCACCCTGGCCGCTTCCGGGAGCGCCATGGCAGGGCAAAGCAGGCTGCAACCATGTGTTGAGGGCTGCAAAGAAAGGGCTCCGCGCTTGGATACCCAGCATTTTTAAGGTTCCATATCGGCAGCGATGTGAAATATTTCATTGCACTGGGGTTTCAATGTGAACCCAGGGTCCATCCACAAAAAAAAAAAGTAAAGCCATGTAAAGCCCATGTTTCCCCAGATTTGTGGGACTGAACCGGGGTCATTAGCTGTGGTCCGGGGTTGCTTCGCTGAGGCACAGTTTTTGATGTGCGTCTTTTTAAAGGATCTCTAGGGTCTCAAGCCCTTCAGCCCATTGTCGCAGGATGTCTCTGAGCCAGGTGATGATGTTTTGGTTCGGTGGCGATGTTTTCATCCTTGAGCCTCATCAAGCTGTGATATCGGGCCATCTTTTGTAACAGAATCTGACAATGCAACATGCTGAAAACTCACCAAAATATCGGTTCAAAGAGTCTGTCTTGGAATTTTAGTGAGTTTTCGAGCTACTCCGTGCTTGAAAAAAATATCTCCTCGACGTGATGTGCAGGATTGCGCAGATGTGGGCCACAGAAACAAGTGAGTGTCTTGATCAGATGGCTTCAGCATTGCCAAATCACCATGTGACACGGAGAGTTTGTCGTTTCTCTTCGCACAAAAAGTCACTCTCCAAGCACCAGAGCAAAAACTGCCAATTTTTCCAAAGGATCTGGGACCTTGCCCTTGGTTACGGTTCAACAAAAACTCACGGCCACATCCTGATGTCGCATCTTGTCATCCTCGATGAACAAGTTGGATTGGAGACATCGAGGGCCGGTCAGAGGTTTTTTAGGCCTCCGACAGCTTCGGGCTGGCCTTGGGGTCCACATTCTAGATTTCTAGTGATTTCTATGTCCCTCGAGCCACTTGGCAAGTCTATCGAAAACTATGTAACTGTGGTGCCAGTTGGTGAGGGAAATTCATGATGTCATGGATGAGCTTGTTGAAAATGGGGTGATGTGTGGAGGCCTGTATCATCCCAAAACGAGAAAAGCGTCATATCATTCCGTTTTTTTGCTCACCCGGAAAAATCCTGCGTTCACAAAAGATGGGTATGAGCCGTGTGGGTCAAGTCATTGATGCACCAATAAACCCACCAATGGCATACTGCATCATCCCCTCCATTAAACTAAACCATCCCATTCTGGGCCAAAATAGGGATTCTTCAAAATCCCGGGTCACACCTCCATAGCGAATCAGAACCCCTATCTGTTGGAAAAATCATCGCTTTGTGACAGAATCTCCGGCCGCTCCCGCCTTTAGGATGATGACGTCTCGGACGTCTGGCACATCTGCGGCCAAGGAAGGGAAATGCATATCCTCCACATTTACAGTTGCTTTACCTGTAGAAAGTGGTGATTTTCCATTGCCATGTTAGTTTACCAGAGTGGGTAGGTTGAGAAAGTGTTTGAAACGTCAACCCTAGTCCATCTGGAGGAAAGCATATGTGTGGCAAAATGCGGTGTATCTGTATATCCATATGTATATATGTGTATGTATGTGTATATATATATATATATCTATCTACCTATCTGTCTGTCTATCTATTTATTTATTTATCTATCATAATCATGTCAATGCTTCTGTTTACATTCACCTCATTTACCTCACATTGGGAGGTACCCCTGGCCTATATCCGTTTTGGTTCGCATGGTTCGCATTTTTTGCCCGCTCTCTCTAGCGCAAGGCCGAAGCCAATGACAGGCTCCCTCCATGCATTGCATGGCACATAGTTTCGATTGTCGCCCAAATTGGCGTCGGATTTTCCCGTGATGAGGAGCGTGGCAAACAAACATCAAACAAGCGTAGAATAGCAGAAGTGCATCATTCATACAGATCCATGCAATGTCTGCAACATGTAAAGTCAAAAAGAAATAGGAAGCAAATTTGGAGTGTCAAACTTGAAAAAAACAGCTCAAGACTTTGAATTCAAATGTTAAAACATCTTGGAACACCGATTTCATCTCATCATCCACTACTACTGGCAGCGCAGCCAGCGCAGCCCTCACCGCTTGGCCGTCATGCCAGTCGGTGGACCAGATGAGCACCACGCTGCGAGATAACGATGTCGCTGATGGCACCCACCTCAGTGTGCTGTGGACATTTCCAGTTGATCAATGGATTGGGAAAATGTTAGGAAAATCATTGGATTGGTTGAAGGGAAAATTTAAAGGAAACCATGGATTTTCCCATCAAATAGAGGGGTTTCCTGTAAACCCTCCCTTCAACCAATCCAGTGAGTTAGGAAAATCTTCACCGGAAACCATGGATTTTCCTATGAAATCTCGGAGGGTTGCTGCAGGTGTTCCCTTCAACCACTCCATTGGGGAGCCTCCAACCAACCAAGGTAGATTAGTTAGCAACTCAGACGTGGACATCACAAAAACAGCCAAGTGGGAAAGAACAAACCAACAAATTGTATGGTTTGTGAAGATTACATCCTCCAGATATCAGACACTGGAAAAAATGACCATGACCAAGCTACACCTGGTTTTAACATCTCTCATCTTGCAGTGCGCAAGATAAATCCACCAAAATAAGTTTTCAGAACTGAGAAATCAATAAGACTACTATATGGGAATCGATCAGTATGGAAAAAATCGTTTGGCCTCATCTTTCAAGTTCCCCCCTGGTCTTATCAGCCCATGTAACTCTGGCATCTGGCATGGCCAGTTCTGTTTGGCATCCCATGAAGATCCCCCAGTTCTTGACAAACAACGACGAAGAGTTTCCCAGAAAAAGGCACTGCGAGGTCAAAAGCCGCCGCTTCGAAGTCTTTGTCCGATTGACCTGCGATCACGGGGCTTTCTCCTTCCTAAAATGGGGGTACCCAAAAATGGATGGTTTATAATGGAAAATCCATCTATAAATGGATGATTTGGGGGTACCCCTATTTTAGGAAACCTCCATTATCTGCCAAGAAATGTTGTTGAATGGGAACCCCTGCTGATCAACCAGCAGGAAAAGGACATCTATGATATGGATTGTGCAAACTCCGACCCTCAAATAGTGGAAAAGTCAAGCTTGCTGTTTTTGGGTGTTTCTGTCTTGATAGCGTGGTTCATTTATAGTTGATCCACATCTGTTTCATAGTTCTGGAACTGTTTTGCTCCCTTTTACATCCAGCTAAGTGGTAAATGAGTAAATGATCCCAAGATTTCTACACACGTCCATAGGACGAAAATCGCCAGAAGTAAACGTCCGTTGGATGATGCCATCGATTACGAAATTCAGATCATCCCAGCAAATGAAGGTAGTTGATCATCTTTTCCTGCCCCACTACGGTAGCGAGTAGCGAGTCAAAAACACTTCGAAAAAAGTGACCTCAGGCAGCAAGCAGTATAGAGACAGATGAGAATGTGCAATCAAGTGGTTTATACATATGTACAGTATGTATATATACATATATGTGTGTGTGTGATATGATACGTATAGCAGCTTTTCCAACCTCAGAACTAACAACTCCCATAGAGTCGTGGTACAGGTTCCCCCGGGGATTTTTTTTTTCAGATTTCCCGGGGATTTTTTTTCAGGCGTTCTGCTCTACTGCAGAAAACACCACCTGCAGGAGGCTGTGCAAAGTTCCATTGAGGATCCCCAGCCTGGCACGATCCATCCCAGGTCAGCCAAGTGCCCGTTGTTCGCAGAGTTGCAATCGGAATGCGCCTGCCATTGGCGCGCAGGAGCCCGTTGTTTCCCCCTATGGACAGCACGGAACCATCACCTCCCTGCCCTGCCTTTGCCAACCTCGGAACCGGGGATGGGAGGATACCAGGTCCGAAACCCTACCAGCATTGATCCCTAGGAGCACTACCACCGCCATGAGCTGGCGCTTCGGACGATGTTGCAAATCAGTCGACCCAACAAGTGGGATCACAAACTTCTCAGATAGGCCTCTGCCAAGAAAAACTTCTCTGCCACATCTCTTTTACTCCCCAGTGTCACCCCAATTTCACCCCAAACCAACACCATCCAACACCCAAAAAACATCAAAAAACTGCATGTGGCAACCCCTCCATACCCTCAAAGTCCAGGTGCTCCGCGAACTTCGCCGACAACTTTTTGGCGTCGGCGGGCGTGCCCTGGGGCATGGCATTCAGAATCTGCAGCAGTTTCAGGAGTTCCTTCTCTGCATCCTCAGTGCTTAAGGCCATGCAGGTCCCCCTTTTTCGATGAAAACGCGATCTGCTTGAAGCCCTTCGGATTTTCTTTGAATTGAACCCGTTCAAAAAAAACACTATACTTACTCCAATGATCTCCAATGTGATGGCTTGTTTTTCCACATCCCCAACCTTTTGACCACGGCATCATGACACATGGGGATTTCCACAAGTGGTAGGTCCCCAACATGGATAGTTTATAATGGACAAATCTTATCAAAATGGATGATTTGGGGGTACCCCCATTTTTGGAAACCTCCACATATCTCGCCAGATTCTCCCCCCAGATTCTCCCAAGTCCAAGGCACTGATTGCAACCTGCCCTTAGGCGCAGCCCTCCGTGCCGATGGATCATGCGCCGTCAAGGCTTCCCACTTCAGCAGGATATGACTGACGCGAATTCCTGGCTGAAACCAGGAAGCCTTCATGGAAAGGTAAATGTGGGCATGCATTTGGGTCAGAAGTTATTCTTGCCGGCTGCCATCAATCGTCACATACCAGTAGAAACCTTGGAGAAAATTATACATATACCATTTCATATCAATGAATGACTAAACAAATAACCAAGAATGAAAGAAAATAAATTGTGTCAAAAAATGACTAAAATGATCTAAGCCAACCAATCCACAGCACCAACAGATGTAAAGAAAGATAGCCTCTGGTAATCAAAGATGTCTAGCTGGGAAATGAACTAAATGGTGGATAGAACGTTGCTACATGTGATTACCAGAAGGCAAATAAATGTACCCTCTGGTAAATTAACATAGACCCTGGCAGATAGAGATTGGAAGATTAGTTTCCTCTAAAAATAATTAGCTATTCTCAGGGTTTATGTTAATATACCAGGTGGTAAATGAATCATCATCCCATCTGCTAACTTAACGTAGCTATGGGAAATCACCATTTCTGATAGGTAAGTTATCATGAATCATCGAACTGAAAGAGGTCATGGTTTCCATAGCAAACTGTTAAATAACCACAAGGTGGTTGAGCTTTGACTTAGTTCCACAACCCCAAAATACCCATGAAAATCAGTCATAATCAATCATAATAATCTTAGTAAAGCAATAGTAGACCATCCCAAATGGTAGGTTCAGGTTTGGTTTCCTTCATTGATCACATCAAATCAATAGTAATCAATAATCATACCAGTACTACCCTCTGGTAAACGTTTATATAACTATGGGAAATCACCTTTTTCATGGGAAAATCCACTATAAATGGCCATGTTCAATAGCTACGTTTAATTACCAGAGGGCAACGCATAACTCACAATACTCCCAGCCACCACCCAACTTCTCTGGCTGCCAGGTAACGGTTCGGCAAGCCACCACCGGGCTGCGGACCCACCACCACTTCAGCCGAAGGCGCCTTCCTTGGGGGAAAACATGGGAAAATCCCATGGAAAACATGACCTCATCCTGTTGAAATCTCTGTCTTTTGGGGAGAAATCTGCCATGATGTTTCAGTTGTCTTGCAAAACAAAGGGTTCAACCAGTTTTTAAACAAGAGGTCATTGTTCATGGCGAAATGAGTCAGAAATGGGTGTCCTGAAATGATATGAGCCATCATGGTCTTGGAAACTCTGATTGTAGCTCCTTGGCCCCCCAGTTTTTGCAGCTCCTTGGCTCCCTCCTAACCACTGGATGGGACAAGCGGATGTGAACAGGAGTTCGCGATGATAACCTAAACATAGTTCTGGAAAATCACCATGTCTAAGAATGGGTAAATATCATCGAACTAAATAATTATCAAATAGGTAATGTTCATTCATTTTCCATATGACCATATGTAAAAGAATGGTCAAAGGGGTGGAAAATTACTACTATTCCCATCTTTAATAACCATGAAATCCCATTAATATCCCATTAAAATCCAATTAATATCCCATTAAAATCCAATTAGTATCCCATTAAATCTTATTAAATCCCATAAATATCCCATTCCTATCCCATTGAATTCATGGTGGTAGCGCCAGGGCCCGTCCCTCGGAGTTTCCGAGCCCCACCTCTTCTTGGAATCTGCGGCTTCGGCCTCCGCGTGCACCGCAGGATCTTCCAAGGCTTTCACGGAGAAATAGGCCGCCAGAACGCCTTCGGCCGTTGACAACCCCACCAAGGCGTTTGGGGAAAGGGATGCACTTCACCAAAGTTTGCGACTTTTTTTGGGAAGGCTCATGGCTCCGAATAGCTAAACTCAAGTAAAATCTAAAACATATGTTCTGATCACCATGAATCTACCATGAATCTTCTTGTGTCACCATTGTTTTCGCATCTAGTGGCTCCACCCAAGAAAAAACTGCGGCCGCGCGGCCTACGGACACCTCCTTGGGATCCTTCTCGTCCTTGGCACCTGCACCGGAACTAGTGACATGTGGGCAGATTTCCAGTCATAATTGGATATATATATATATATGTATAAGCATCACATAACTTCCAAAAGCATAGCTCTGGGGGTTCTACCCCAACTTATAGGGATTCTAATCTCATGTACTATGATATCTATGAATAACCCCAACTGCAGCGCCAGGTGAAACCTTTGGCCTTTGACCCTCCTGCCTTTCAGCTGTTCGGATGCCACAGCTGCCAGCTGAGTGGCAACTGCCTTCGGCCTACCCTGGCGCCGGCAAAGTCGTCGAGAATCCACCCTTCTTGTGAGGTGGAAAATGCACGAAACATCTGGAAAATAATACTGTGGGCAAAACAATGCCATAAACCAGCCATTTGGGAATGGTTGAAATCCCACCTATTGTGAAATTGGGGATTGTAATGTTGGCATTGTTGAACCAACATTGCTGTTTTCAAAATCCAGGAACAAGCTGGACTTTGCCAATTATGCATCATGATACATCTACAACCCAATTGGCTCATGTAGACCCCCAAGTGGCACCCGTTTTTCCTAGGCGCCCCGCCACGCCTGGTGCGCAGCAACGGCCTCGGCCATCTGCTTGGGCTGCACAGAGTTGGCACCGTCCGTCATCAGCAGCAAGCAGAGACTGCTGCCTTCCATGGCCACTCCACTTGGGTGAACTGGGGGGGGCAGCTCCCCTCTCCGGATTGGTACCAGGGAAAATCTTCACCGGAAACCATGGGTTTTTCCTATGAACTCTCCTGTAAAATGTCCCTCGAACCAATCCAATGATCCACTCTATCAGTTTGCTCGGATATATCACTTATATAAGCATTCCATGGTTCTAGCAACAAAGATACACCCCAACTGCACCCCCCAAGTTCTTCAAACCCAAGTTCAAAACATGCCAAGACCAAGAATGTGAGGGACCAAGAATGTTTGATAAACATGGGGTAACTTGCGCCAACCCTTCAAGGGATCTGGCTAGGCTCTCCAATCAATTTCACTCACCAAAAAAACAACTCAACAAATATCCCATCAAATAATCCACCTACCCTCTGGTGCCATCAAACGTCAAAAAAAGCCCACACTAAAAGTTGGATGTTCCTATGGGAAAAGCATGGATGAAAACGAGAACATATCATCCCCAAGCGCCTGGTTCTATTCGTAGAACCTCGCTGGCAATTTCAAGGCCAACGAGCCTGGCCGGAGGAGACAATCATCCATAGATCCATGGCTCTTAGCCTCTGCTTCAACATATCTATTGAAAATTGTCATGGCTATTTCGCTGATTTAGCTATTGAAAATGTCATCTTCCATTGCTATCTTCTTTTACCGGAGGGACAACTTTTTTTAGTCATGAGTTGCCTACCAAAAACAATACAGACCAGCCCCAATTGATACGGATTGCAAATTTTATCATCGGATTACATGGGGCATGGCTCCCAATTTGCAAACTGTGAAACTACCAGAGGGTAGTCTTTTTCTAGATCTTTTACAACCTCTGAAGATGCATGTGGACGGATATGAGTTCAGTTGATGCATAGAAATTCCCTAAATTGCTATATAAACGCATGGGATTGAAACCATCCTTAAGTGTATAGGTCTATTATATCTTGGGTTTACCACATTGAATTCATTTAAATTCAACATAGCCTCTGGCAATCAAACATGGCTTTCTGGACAATTCCTATTTCTAGATCATTTTCCCAGCCATTAAAAAAATTATTGGGAGGTTTCTTCAAATTGGGGATCCCCAAAAGCATAGATTTCAATACTGAAATGAAACCTAAGTTTGGATGATTTGGGGGTACCCCCATTTCAGAAAACTTCCATTTATAAGGGGATTTCCGATTTCCAGCCATGTTTGATGACAGCGGAGGTTGGCGGACCTTCTGGGTCGCTTCAAGTCGCGCAGACCCAAGGCAGAAGGAACTTCCACACCTGCGACCGGTCAAGGGGGCCTCTGGAAAAATTAGAGATGTGCCACCTGGTGAACTTGCATCTTTATCATGATCATTACGATTCTTGTACATTGTTGGTTTCAAGCAATATTAAGTAACGTTCCATTATTCAAAAAAAAAATGGTATTCCGCAAGTAGTGGACAATCAAAAAATCATCGCCTCAACCCCCCCAAAGAAAAACTCGAAAGTCTCAGGGAAAACTCCAAGGCTTCACTGCGCCTCGTGCTTCGGGGGGTGGCACCCACACAGGTGTCACGGGCCGCCCTGCAGCGTCCATAGCTTCCCTCAGGATCTCCCAACCTGGCACGTCCAAAAAATCCCGTGGACAAGCTCCAAGTTTCACGATGGAAATCCCAGGGGGAAATCTATTTGTTCGGGGTAAGATCCCATGTTTCATGATGTTTTTTAGTGGCAAAATCCGTTGGAAAATCCAAAGTTGTAGGAACAGTCGTGGAAAAATCGCCATGTTATTGATGGTGTAAATCAACCGGAAAACCATCACTTTCTATAGCAACTCTGGGAAAACGAAAGAAAATCTGCATGTTTTATCTTAGAAAATCGCATGCTTTTAATAGCAAAATCCAATGTTTAATAGCAAAATCATGATTTGTCGTTGCCAAATTGTCATGTTCATAGGGGATTCCAATTTTGTCAAGTCAAAATCCCAAGCTGTTGATAGCAAAATTGTATTTTTCCCATGGGGAAATTTCAATTTGCCATAGCAAAAACCAAAGTTTCCATCGCAAAAATTCAAGTTTCCCATAGCATAACCCTCCTTTGTCACATCAAAATTCCAATTTGTCACATCAAAACCCTAATTTGTCATGGCAAAATCCTACTTTTTCATAAGAAAATCCTAATTTGTCATAGCAAAATCCCGGGTTTTTCATAGCAAAAGCCTCATTTTTCAAGGGAAGATGGCCACCAGGTTCTCCCCACCCTGGGCAACGCAGCGTCCAGGCACCTCGCGTGGCCTCCGCTGGGCATGTGGCGCTCAGGCCGCTGAGAACAGCCTGGTAGCGCATGTGCACCGCGCCGCTGGCAACGGCCTGACGGCGGGTAGGAGGAGAACCACCTCCTCCATGGAGATGTTCATAGGAAAAAACTTGGAAAATATATAGGAAATTCTGGGAAAATCTCCGAAGTAAATAGAGTTTTTTACAGGAAAAATATTGGACAATCACCAATGAATGGGTGATTTCCCTCGATAAACAGAGGTTTTGATGGGAAAGGGGTGATAAATTGGAGGCGTCTCGCCCATTCTTTGACTAAGCCAACTGTCATATTGTTGCTTGTATTTCCCAAGTATGTCCCAATTACCTCCCCATACTTTTGCTAGTTAAAAGCGGTGGTGGTTGAGTTTGGCCCCCTGAACAGTATTCTTGTTGGGGATTCGTCACCCCAGAATGGATTAGAAATAAAACCA
The DNA here is from genome assembly GCA_003297045.1 of Symbiodinium sp. clade C Y103. Taxonomy (NCBI): domain Eukaryota; class Dinophyceae; order Suessiales; family Symbiodiniaceae; genus Cladocopium; species Cladocopium sp. clade C. The sequence goes on along the minus strand of BGPT01001616.1, from coordinate 33,738 downwards.
ACAAGAGAAAAATCATCAACCACTTTGGATTTCACCCTGAAAAATGAGGACCTACCGGAAATCGAACCTATCAAGGAACGGGGATCTTACCCTTCATCCTCCATAGTGATTGGTCAAAATCCGGGATTTAATGATCAAACCCTGGGGTGTGAGACGGTGAAGGCTGGGTACTTAACTTGCCGTAATAGGTTCGTACTTCTGGGATCACAGGCTGTATAGTGGAACTTCACGTGGGCTGATGCGGTACTCAGAACAATGCAAATCACCACCCTTCAAGAAATGGGGTTATGCCTAGGCCTATGTGATTATGTATTGATTAGCTGCAACTAGCTATCTAACTATAGGAAAACAATTGGGGGGTCTAGCTCACAATGATATTGTTCCCATGGCATTCCTTGAGTGGACAAAGATGATAAGGAAATACATAGCATATCATAGCATGGTTTTTTTTACCTGTAGGTGTTTACCATTGGGAGGAAAAGTAAGTCTTTTACCCCCTCCAAAACATGGTGATTTAACCATGAAAACATCACAGGGTGCCATCCTGGAATGGGCCCATCAACTCGGAGTGGGCGAAACCCCCCTCACCCCAACAAAAAAACTGTGGTCCATCACAAATTGCCAAGGATACAGCTCAAAATACATGGAACAAAACAGAAATGTGGAGTTGATTTGTTGGCCTAATTGTGAGACAAAAAAACTGGTATCTGTTTGTTTTACCCTCTGGTAGTCAAACGCGGCAATAGCAAGTTGTGAATTGTGAGCCTCACAATTGATGTTTCAGCACTTCACTGTGCCCATCATTTCGTGGCTTGTGGGCCCAATCCCCTTGAACAGGGTACATAGGGATTCCCATGGGTCTAAGCCTTGTGGCTGACGCGTGACGCAGCCCCNTTCGTGTGGCAATCAACAGATCGGTTCCCAAAGCTACCTGATCAACATTGGTAGCGGAGCCTACCCAGGCTCCCTGCCAGAGCTCTACGGCAACAACTATCACCTGAACTTTGACTTCAACGAGCCCATCGCTATATCCAACCTACACCACTGTCGAGATCTTCGCTGGCTAGTTGCTGAGCAGTGCTTCACCTCGAGCCCTACGCTGGCGAGCAGCTGAGCAGTGCTTCTCCTCGAGCCCTACCTTCTGAACTATGGCATCATCCTCTTCACCGACTTCAGGCAACGTGCCTATGGATCTGGTCAAGGATACCTACATCCCCATCTTCTCGAATCGACCCCAAGACTACCGTGAGTGGCGCACCAGAATAGTCCTCTACAAGAAGAAGCTGGACTTGCAGAAGAAGGGGAAAGAGGCATGCATCAATTTGATGACAAGCCTGTCAGGGATTGCATGGAGGCAGATCGAGCACATGGTGGACAAGGTGTCCGACGACGACAATGGCTTCGACACCATCCTGCGGGAGCNGATTGCATGGAGGCAGATCGAGCACATGGTGGACAAGGTGTCCGACGACGACAATGGCTTCGACACCATCCTGCGGGAGCTCGATAAGACGTTCAAGTATGACGACCAGGTTGAGATGCCCCGTGCATTTGAGCGATTCTTCTATGGCACCTCTAGGAGAGATGGCCAGACCCTTCTGAACTATGTGGCCGAGCACCGTGAGGCCTTAGCTGAAGTTGAGAAGCATGGCATTAAGTTGCCGGACAAGGTCGCTGGATGGGTGCTTCTACGACGTGCTGGTTTGACGACCGAGCAGAAACAACTCATCCAAGGACGTGCACCAGACTTTGCCCAGTCTGCAGTGACGGAGGCCATGTACTTCCTCTTGGGACAGGACTTCAAGGGGAAGACCAATGAACGAACCTGGAGAGGCAAGGGCTATGGAAGCTCAAACCGCTGGAGCAACCGACAGCATGGCTACATGATGGACGAGGTCTATGAGGCTGAGGACGAGGACTTTNCTGGAGCAACCGACAGCATGGCTACATGATGGACGAGGTCTATGAGGCTGAGGACGAGGACTTTGACTACGATGGAGCGGCTGATGATACCGAATGGGATGAGTCATGGGATGAGCCCTACCACGATGGCGAGGAGACGGAAGAACACTATTACACTGCCAATGACGAGGTGGACTTCCCTGACGAGACCTTCCTGGAAATGGAGCAGAACTATGAGGAAGCCTATGCGACGTACCTGGATGCGAGGCGCCAGATGGCGCATCTGAAAGCCAGCAGAGGATTTTTCCCTGTAGTGGCCCTTGCAGATGGCAACTCCATGGCTGGATCGCCAACTTCCCAAGCTCCAAGATCCCCCAAGTCAAAAGGCCGTGGAAAGTCCAAGACCAAAGGGGAGGGTAAGAACAAAACCAGTGCTTGGGTGATGAAAGGAGGTCAAATTCCTCAACGTGCCAATGCCACCAGATGCCTCAAGTGTGGACAAGTTGGGCATTGGGCTGCCAGTTGCCCCCAGAATAGCACTGCACGTTCTTCACCTACAACCCGGCAGAGCTCTACATCGACTCCTACCTCATCGCCAACCAAGAAGCCCAAGACCACCGATGGAACAGCCATGATGGTTCGAGACCTTGCCAAAATGGGTCCAAGAGGAGTTCCTCATATGAGCCCTCAAGGTTGGTATGGAATCCAAGATGGAGGAGCCAGCTCTGTAGTTTGTGGCCACGAGACCTTGATGAAGATAGTTGACTACATGCGTGGCCGAGGAGTTCTACCAGAGCGTTTCCTCTTCATGCCGACCAACAAGACTTTTGGTTTTGGCGGTGATGCCTCTCGACAGGCGGATTGGTCTGTCCGTTTGCCAGTCTATCTGAGCGGCAAAGCTGGCTACATGGAATGTTTCATTGTGGAGGGGGCGACACCACTTTTGGTCGGAAGACCCATCTTGCAGGCCTTGAAGTTGCAGATGAACTACGACACCAATCAGATGTCCCTGCAAGATGGCCCTTGGACTGATGTTGTCTTGGGAGAGAAGGGTGAGTTCCTCATTCGATTGGATGACGGCGTTGAGAATGACCCCACAGGCGCCTATGTGGACTTCGACTTTGTCACCAACGAGACCTACAACGCGATCACCAACTATGAGGACCTTGAGAACTACATCGACATCCATGAGTATCTCTCCACGACCAATCGTGATCCTCCAGAACAAGCCTTCAAGACTGAGGAGCCAGAGACCACTACCATCGACCTCGACCCTCCTCCAGAAGTTCCAGAAGATCCCACTGAGGTTCGACGACCCATCACTGACAAGCTTGTGAAATCCATGCATATGAACTTCAACAAGTTCTCCAAGCAGCGACGCTCTGTGATGGAACAGGCCCTGATGGCCCACAATGCTGGACGAAAAGTCTTTTGGGAGGTTTACTCTGGAAGTGCCAACCTCTCCATGGCGATGTCACAAGCTGGATGGGAGGTGATGTCCTTCGACTACAACACTGGATGGGACTTCACCAATGCAGGCCATCGCAGAGAATTTCTGCAGCTCTTGGATGCAACGTGCCCTGAGTTTGTTTGGATGGCCCCACCATGTACTGTCTGGTCCAACCTGCAAAACCTGACACCGATGACACCAGAACGTCAACTCGCACTTCAAGCTGACCGCGACTTTGAGGAGAACACCCACTTGAAGATGTGCAGACGCACTTACAAGAAGCAGCAGCGAGAAGGCCGCCACGCTGGATTGGAACAACCCAAAAATGCCAGAAGCTGGGCGACCCCGACACTGAATGACCTGTCTGGTCATGATGCGGTCTTCGACCAATGTGCTTTTGGATGTGTCCTGCCGGACGAAGAGGGCTACCTTGTGCCCATCAAGAAGAGCACTCGGCTTTTGTGCACCGACGAGGACATGGCCATCGACCTGACTGTCTGCTGCCCTGGATGTCTTCGACATCTTCCCATTGAGGGATCATCACCTGGACTTGGATCTCGAGCTGAAGCCGCTGGAGTCTACCAGCCTCAGATGTGCGCTTTCTTTGTNTTGAGGGATCATCACCTGGACTTGGATCTCGAGCTGAAGCCGCTGGAGTCTACCAGCCTCAGATGTGCGCTTTCTTTGTGGACGCCATCAACAAGATCTTCCAGTACAAGGACCATGAGAAGATCTACGCCATGGACGATGACCCCTTTGTTGTGGAGATCGAGGCCTTCGAGTTGACCCAGGTCGAGATTCCCAGTCCAGAAGGTGATGCAGATCCAGATCCACCACTACCTCCAAAAGGAGTTCTATCACGACTACAAGATGAAGATTGGCAGAAAGCCCAACGCACTGTGATGCGACTCCACAGGAACTTGGGTCACCCAACACAACTTGAGCTAGTGCGACTTCTGAAAAACAAGAATGCTTCGAGCACTTTGATTGAAGCTGCCCAGAAGCACCAATGTGGACTTTGTGACCTTCATCGACGACCAACCGGTGTCCCAGTCTCCAGCATGNCAGAAGCACCAATGTGGACTTTGTGACCTTCATCGACGACCAACCGGTGTCCCAGTCTCCAGCATGCCCAAGGACGCCCAGTTCAACCACCGTGTTCAATCCGACACCCTGTGGGTGGTGATTCCTGGACAACGACAACAGCAACCAGTTCTGATGATCTCTGACTGTACCACCAGACTTTTGGCAGCACGACATCTGCGAGGTGGTGAAAAGACTGAAGAGTTCATCAAGCAATTGGAGCGTGCCTGGATCCGAAACTTTGGTCCAATGCACATCCTCCAGGTGGACGAACACAGAGCTTGGTCTTCTGATGGCATGCGAGAATGGTGCACCGAAAATGGAATCAATCTCCAAGTGAGTCCGGGCCAAGCCCACACCAGATTGGCCATTCTTGAACGAAGGCATCAAGTCACCAGAAGAGCTTTGACTTTGTTCCTGGAGGGCAACCCTGAGGTCGCTCGTACTCCAGAGGCTCTTGTGACTGCCTTGAACTATGTTATCCCGCAGATCAACCGGACTCCAAATGTTTGCGGCTACAGCCCCATCCAATGGACTTTGGGCTACACTCCTCACATCCCTGGACTTTTGATGGAGGAGCTCAGGGACTTGTTGGGTCGTTGAAACCTAGGATCTGAAGCCTTCCTGGAGAAGCTCAGATTGAAGCAGGAAGCAGTGAAAGCCACTTCAGCTGCTGACATGGATCGACGTCTACGACGAGCACTGCTGAGAAAGTTCATGGGTCAACAGACCATCTTGAACACGGGCGACTACTGCTACTNCCACTTCAGCTGCTGACATGGATCGACGTCTACGACGAGCACTGCTGAGAAAGTTCATGGGTCAACAGACCATCTTGAACACGGGCGACTACTGCTACTACTGGCGCGACGCCCCAGCAGGATCCAATGCAAAGTTGCGATGGAGAGGGCCAGCCGTGGTGATCATGCGGGAAGCAGGCCCTTCTGGCCCCAACTCNGAGAGGGCCAGCCGTGGCGATCATGCGGGAAGCAGGCCCTTCTGGCCCCAACTCTGATGTTCTTTGGCTTGGGCACGGCACGAACTTGCTACGAGCTGCCCCTGAACATGTTAAAGGAGCTTCAGTGCCCATCGACATCACCGAGAAGGCCCGGGACCCCTTGGACATTGCAAAGAATGCCCTCCACCAGATCAGAAACCGGGGAGTGACACAGTTCGTGGATCTCTCCAGAACCAACAAACGACGACGAGATGACGTCGACACTGACGAGGAGGAGGGTGAAGATGACCGTGACCTTGGTCCCTTTCCTGTTGATGGACTCCCAGCTGATCGCTGGCAAATCAGTGACGATGGACGACTTTGGACAAGAATCCACAGCACGCCAAGACGGCGACTCTATGTCCCTGAGGCTGACAACGATATCCCAGTCCACCGCTTCACCAACGAGCGGGTCACTGATGTGCGTCGTGGGAGCCCAAACCCAGAACATCTGAGGTTCCGAGATGAGTGGCGAGTCCCAAATGCTGATCGTGAATTGCACTACACATGGACTGGTACCACAACCTTCATCGTGGACATTNAGATGAGTGGCGAGTCCCAAATGCTGATCGTGAATTGCACTACACATGGACTGGTACCACAACCTTCATCGTGGACATTGACAACATGTCTGAGGGCTATGAGCCGACAGAACCAGCTCATTCTGAGCATGGCGATGAAGATCCTCCTGATGAAGAGCCTACGGCCTCTGGGGGACCAACCAGTTCTATGCCTGCTGGAGCCCCAGCAGTGAGTGCATCAACCATTTCAACATCAGCCCCATCTGGACTTCAACGACCTGATCAAGTACCACAAGATCTACCTGCAGACGCCTGCAGAAGATGCACCAATGCCACCAACTCCACACAGTGTGTTGGAGCCTGAGCCCTTTGAGGAGCCCAACGTGGTGCCATCTTTGACAACTTCACATCTTCCAGTACCACCAGATCAACAAAAGTTGTATCAAGCTCCAANGAGGAGCCCAACGTGGTGCCATCTTTGACAACTTCACATCTTCCAGTACCACCAGATCAACAAAAGTTGTATCAAGCTCCAACTGGCGAGTCCTTTGCCGACCAGAAGAAGCGCTTTGAGCGACAAGAGTCCCTGCTCTTCAAGAAGCCTGAAAGCTATGGCCCTGCCAAGCAACAACAACCACGAGACACACCATACTCCAGCAGGCCAATTGGCGATGACACCAAGGAGACCGTGGAGTTTGTCTGCGACGTGGATGTGGTCAACAAGGACCTGACTTTGCCATCTGGCTACACTGTAGAAGAGGGCTACATCCAACTTGGAGATGTTCGAGATGAATGGACTTTGGAAGGAAACTACTTGGTCAAGAAGCACTACTTGGCCAGAGACTGCGAGNCGAGACAAATGGACCAGAGGCACACCATGTCTTCAACTTCAAGGAGCTGATTGGACTGGATGCACCAAGTTCAAGATCCACACCTCTTGGCGCAAGCAAGCTCGAATGGACTTTTACGAGCGCAGCAATGGCACTGAGACGGTGTTCCTTCAACATGAACAACTTTCAGAGCGATCAATGTCCTTGGCAGACCGCCTGGAGTTTCTCAAGGCGAAGGAGAAGGAGTTGACATCTTTCTTCGAAAACGATGTCTGGGTCTTCGACCAGATGACAGAGGACAAACGTCCAAGGACCATCCGGGCAAAGTTCATCCTGACTTGGAAGAAGGACGATGGAGGAGGACGCCGAGCCAAAGCACGGCTGATCTGCCAAGGGTTTAAAGACCCTGATGCCTTGAATGGATCTTTGACGACGGCATCACCAACCTTGACCCGTCTGTCACGAAGCCTGATCCTGAGCATCACCTCTATGCTTGGCTACATCCCCTTCACGGCCGACATCACTACAGCCTTTTTACAAGGCAAGCGATATGATCCCAACTCAGATCGAGTTCTTTGGATCAAGCTCCCCAAAGAAGCTGAGCAGATTTTGGGTCTACATGGCGACCATGGTCAAGTGATGACCTCACCAAACCTATGTATGGATTGGTGGATGCCCCAAAGGCTTGGTTTGATGAAGCAGTTTCTCGAATCCTTGAGATGGGACAAGGCACTATCGTGCAACATCCCCTAGACAGCTGCTTGTTCCTGGCCTATGACAGGGCGATTCAACTTGGAACTGAAGACCAAGAAGAACCTCGACTACTAGCAATCTTCGGTATCCATGTGGACGACCTCTTTGGCGCCTATGACATCAACGACCCCCTCACCCAGCAGCTGGTGGCCAACCTGCAAAAGATCTTCAAGTTTCGAGAATGGCACTCTGGCGCTGACAAAGACGAGCTGACCTACTGTGGAGCTCAGATTTGCAAGACCCCTGAAGGGCATTGGAAAATTCACCAAGGTGATTACTTCAAGCGCCAGAAGCCCATCACCATCCCCAAGACCAAGGAGCAGTTGGACATTCCTGTCACTGAGAAGGAGCGAACTGCCCTGAGAGGATTGCTTGGAGCACTACAATGGNGACCAAGGAGCAGTTGGACATTCCTGTCACTGAGAAGGAGCGAACTGCCCTGAGAGGATTGCTTGGAGCACTACAATGGCCGGCGACCCAAACTGCGCCCCATTTGCAGGCAACCATTAGCCTGCTAGCTGGTGAGGTGACCAAAGCAACTACACAGACTTTGACCGCTGCCAACAAGGCCCTGAGATATGCCAAGTCCAACCAAGACGTGAGCTTGGAGTACCGCTATGTTGGATCGAAGGATGAGATCACCTTCGTTGTCTTCTCTGATGCCAGTTTTGGCTGCCGAAGCGACTTGTCAAGTCAAGGTGGATTTCTTCTACTCATGGTTCATCGAGATGTTGCAAATGGCGCTGAGGGCTTCTACAACATCATTGATTGGAGATCATGGAAGTTAGCAAGGGTGGCAAGATCCACACTCTCAGCCGAGAGTCAAGCCGCATCAGAAGCAGCTGATGCCCTACTGTTCACAAGCACCTTTTGGAATTTGATTTGGAAGCCGTGGCTTCCCTTGGATCGAGTTGAGACGGCGAAGATGGCCAACAGCCCAAAGCTCGTGGTAGACGCCAAAGCTTTGTACGATCTTTTGGTTCGTCCGGAGGTGCAGGCGAACAGTGGAACAGATAAGAGGACGACCATTGAGGTCTTGGTCACGCAGGACAAGCTTCAGTGCTGCGGTGCCCTGACTATGTGGGTGTCTTCGGAGCATCAGTATTCAGATGGTTTGACGAAGCAGAGTGCTGGGCAACTACTTGCCGATCGAATGAGGACTCACATGGTCCGTCTGAAAAGTGATGATACTTTTCAAGCTGCGAAACGCAAAGACCCAAAGGAGAGGAAGAGAAATGCAGAGATGTACGCAACGAAGAAGCCTGGACGAGCGATGACTGCCATGTTTGCTTCGTGTATGATGGCTGCCTGCGCAGCTGAGGAGATCGACATCCAGTACAACCCCAATCACTTTTACTACATCAACCTGAACTTCAACTTTGTCCCGATTGTCATCCTGACGATCATGCTCATCATCTTTGGCAATTGGATGATGACTGGCCGCTTGGCCTCATGGACATTATCATTTACCCG
>BGPT01001616.1:16425-19450 GCA_003297045.1 Symbiodinium sp. clade C Y103 | reverse complement strand
GAAATTATTTTGGGGTGGGACCTGGTTCTGGAAAAAAATCCACAAAATAATTTTCTTTTTTCCATAATGTAGATGATCACATCAGCTAGCAAGAATCATGGCAAAATAATTTATGCACCCGTAACCTCTTCATGAGGCGAAATAATTTTGCTGTACAGAAGTTGAAGCACCTTGAAATAGTTTTAGATAATTAACTGAAGGCACCCCAAAAAAATTTTTCAGTTGGACGGGGGAATTTATTTCACAGAGTTCCAACTTTACAAACTAATTTTCAGACACCCAGGATGATTTTTTTTCATGGAGTGGGGGTACTTGACTTGCATTCCACCAGCCAAATAATTTCAGCATATTTCAACACCTTCAGTCAGGATCGCCTTGGCTAAATCTGCAGCCATTTCAATTTCCAACTTCACTGAAGCCACATCCCATCACTTCCCGTCACATCCCGCCATTGTTTGCACGGCGCCCAAAAAAGCAGCCCCTCCTCCGGGGCTGCCGTCCAAATGTGGTTGATTACCCCAAGATTCTCACCCCAGCTAATTCTCACCCCAGCCATATGAAAAGTCCACAATTGTCAGGATGCTCCAATGATTAATTTCCTGGGGTGGTCTATGCTCGTACCCCCACCCCCAAAATAATTTATTGAATCCACTCCTTTCTCCCCAGTAAATTATTTTGGGGGTGGAGGTACCAGTAAACCACCCCAGGAAATTAATTTACCTAACCTGGCAAAACTCAACTTCCCCTGGAATAGGTNTCTCCCCAGTAAATTATTTTGGGGGTGGAGGTACCAGTAAACCACCCCAGGAAATTAATTTACCTAACCTGGCAAAACTCAACTTCCCCTGGAATAGGTTAAAAAGACCAAATTGATCCAAATGGACCCAACCTGTCTCAAAGAGTGAAACCTTGAGAATGTCTATGAATTACACATTGAACCGGTTATTATTTAGACCNAAAGACCAAATTGATCCAAATGGACCCAACCTGTCTCAAAGAGTGAAACCTTGAGAATGTCTATGAATTACACATTGAACCGGTTATTATTTAGACCATTGACTTTTGAGCAAGGAAGTTTGAATCGACTCCTTTCTCCCCAATAAATCAGGAACTCAATAGCCTAACCTGGCAAAATTCAACTTCCCCTGGAATAGGTCAAAAAGACTAAATTGATCCAAGTGGACCCAACCTGTCTCAAAGAGTGAAACCCTGAGAATGTCTATGAATTACCCACTGAACCGGTTATTATTTAGACCATGGACTTTTGAGCAAGGAAATTTGAATCGACTCCTTTCTCCCCAATAAATTATTTTGGGGGTGGGGTGCCAGTACACCACCCCAGGAACTCAATAGCCTAACCTGGCAAAATTCAACTTCCCCTGGAATAGGTCACAAATGACTAAATTGATCCAAATGGACCCAACCTGTCTCAAAGAGTGAAACCCTGAGAATGTCTATGAATTACCCACTGAACCGGTTATTATTTAGACCATGGACTTTTGAGCAAGGAAATTTGAATCGACTCCTTTCTCCCCAATAAATTATTTTGGAGGTGGGGTGCCAGTAGACCACCCCAGGAACTCAATAGCCTAACCTGGCAAAATTCAACTTCACCTGGAATACGTCAAAAAGACTAAATTGATCCAAATGGACCCAACCTGTCTCAAAGAGTGAAACCCTGAGAATGTCTATGAATTACCCACTGAACCGGTTATTATTTAGACCATGGACTTTTGAGCAAGGAAATTTGAATCGACTCCTTTCTCCCCAATAAATTATTTTGTGGGTGGGGTACCAGTAGACCACCCCAGGAACTCAATAGCCTAACCTGGCAAAACTCAACTTCCCCTGGAATAGGTCACAAATGACTAAATTGATCCAAATGGGCCCAAACTGTCTCAAAGAGTCAAACCCTGAGAATTGCTTTGATATTCCCACTGAACCGGTTATATAAGATTTAGACCATGGACTTTTGAGCAAGGAAATTTGAATCGACTCCTTTCTCCCCGATAAATTCTTTTGGGGGCGGGGGTACCAGTAGACCACCCCAGGAACTCAATAGCCTAACCTGGCAAAATTCAACTTCCCCTGGAATAGTTCAATAAAGACCAAATTGATCCAAATGGATCCAAACTGTCTCAAACAGTCAAACCCTGAGAATTGGAGATGAGATGTGGGGGTGACCCTCAAATTAATTTCCTCGATTGTGTTGGTTATTATTTTGAGGTGGCTCTACTGTTTCGATCACTAGCTGCCACCACCTCAATATAGTAAAAACAATATTTTGAGGCAAGGGGATTGTCTTGGGAGTAATAGTTGAACCACTTCATATAGTTTATATATTTTCAACCTGCTGGACATTGTTTTGAGGTGGGTGGGTAGCTTGTAAGAAATTGATTTTGAATAGTTACAGAATTTTGGGAAATATCATTTTGAGGATTTTTTAGGTACCTCCTAACTACAAGCACCTTGGAAGAATACATATATAATATTTTGAGGTGGGCACCTAATATTTTTGCTTGTCGTAGCGCGCATGAAGGGGGTGGCCATCAGGCCACGCGACACATCACGCGTCATCAGGCCACTCAATCTTCAATAATCCTCATCTCATCCCAACTTACTCTTGACATCCAAATCATGATGCGATGACCTGCAATACCCCGGTGGTTTTGTGACAAAATTATTTTCAAGTCCCTGAGGTGTGACGACGGAGAACCTGCAGCACCTCAAAATAATTACCGACTAGCTTCGACCAGAAATTATTTCTGATCTTCTGAGGTTAATTATTTTAACATAACATAAAGCGAAATTATTTCCCCAAAATTATTTTGAGACCAGGAGGGGGGTTGAAATAATTTCACTAAGGATGGGTCCATCAATTTGTGCCCGGCGATTCGGATTGAAATTTGCAAGTTTTTCCATTGGAGTTTCTGGAGTGGGTCCTTTGTGTCCATCCATTTCATGCAGTGGCGATTGCATGCGCTATCCTTTTGACGGTTTATCGGGTGTCATTTTTTATCCCCTT
>BGPT01001616.1:1425-11425 GCA_003297045.1 Symbiodinium sp. clade C Y103 | reverse complement strand
TAAATTTGCATCAAGTGCAATGTCATATCACATACGGATAAACGTTTAGCCACATATGATTTTTCAATTGAAGCACCATGCGACATATCCGGCATAAAAATGTTTTAAACAATGATCCCCGTTTGAAAGGCGAAAACATATGTTTTGTCCCTGTGTTTTTGCAATTTGTTTTTGCAGGATTCCAATACAAGAAATCATTTGAGACTGCATAGTGTCAAATTAGCATCTAGAGGCAAAAATTTGGCACATAGTTGTTGTCAATGGTGAAAGCATGCGTTTCACCATTTTTGGCGGCGCCATTCAATTTGCAAAATGATCTCTCTGATATGTGTTGAATTTGATGTTGTACATGTTCCCAAGCGGCAAATTCCAGCACAAAGATTCCACCATTTCATGTTCGGATTCCATCAGTCAGCCAAGCGGGTTTTGTGTAATCTTAAAACGTTTGGTTTGCCCAACGAAACATACACCCATACGTTATCGCCATACGTTGTCATATTTTTTGCACGCACAAAGGTAATGCTGTTCCACAGACTGAATCATAGCTTGCGATTGCAAAACGCATTCAATCATGGCGTATGTGGATAGCGGACACACCTCATACACTATCACACACTTGTAGCGTAGGTACACATTTTTTTCTTGCAAGCAAAAAATGACAAAATACTGTCTATTGTGCATACTGCATCCCAAACACCCGAACAAAAAATCATCCTACTGGTGTGGGCATGTGGCGTATATGGTGTGTCGTTGTGTCGGGAGACCTTCATGGGTCCACACCGCGTGATCCACATCAACATCTGTTCAGAATCGTTGAAACTACCAAGACGAGAATATCAACTGCAGACTGCATTGGCAGAAACGTTAGTATGGCATGAAAAAACCAGTTTGATCTCACATGAAGAAGCGCAACAAAAAACCGTACCCAATAACACACGTCTTCCAACATGCCCACAAACGTGTTGTAACTATATCCATGAAACGACGCAAAAACATTTGGCTGGCACATTTTCCACGGACAGTGTTCACGACCAACTTGACCCAATGACTTCGAAGCATCTTATCATTCAGTGAACGCTGTATTTTTTCTCAAGTCATCATTCACCAAGGACACTGCGCAGCCTGCAACCGATCATTTCATGTTAATTGCGTGCAAGCACTGGCCATCAGAAGCAAAAGGTGCTGACCAATCATGGCACAAAACAAATTGGCGCCACAAACCGTGGACGATTGCAACCAGGGCAAACACTCGGCTGAAATCATGCAAAAGCAAAGCAGCAGCAGTCAGCGGTATTGGGCTCAAAACTAGGTTGCAAATCTAGATGCGCCTGGCTGCTGAGCCAACGCAGTTTATTTATTTTCCTCGAGCACTTGTACAACAGTGGTCTGTGTTAACAGTAAACTTGAGAGGGAAGTGTGAAGCATCGAAAGTTAGAAGCGAGTTGGACAGGGATGGGCACAATGTTGTCGACGTTGTGGTTGTTGTTGTTATCGTTGTTGTCGTCGTTGTGGTTGTCGTCGTCGTTGTGGTTGTGCTTGTGGTTGTGGTTGTGGTTGCGGTTGCCGTTGCGGTTGTGGTTGTTGTTGCTGTTGTTGTTGTTGTTGCTGCTGTTGTTGTTGTTGCTGCGGTTGCTTTGGTTGTTTTGGTTGTTTTTGTTGCTTTGGTTGCTTTGGTTGCTTTTGGTGGTTGGCATACGCGCTACAAGTTTAAAGATTGTTGTTGTTGTCGTTGGAATCATTATGGTGGTTGTTGTTATTGTTGTTGTTGCTGCTGTGATGGTTGTTGTTGCTGTTGCTGTGATTGTTGTTGTTATTGTTGTTGTTGTTGCTGTTGTTGTTGTCGCCGTCGTCCTTGTTGTTGTTGTTGTTGTTCTTGTTCTTGTTGTTGTTGTTGTTGTTGTTGTTGTTGTTGTAATGTGTTGTTGTTGTTGTTGTTGTTGTTGTTGTTGTTGTTGCTGCTGTTGTTGTTGTTGTTGTTCTTGTTCTTCTTGTTCTTGTTGGTGTTGTTGTTGTTGTTCTTGCTCTTGTTCTTGTTGTTGTTCTTGTTGGTGTTGTTGTTGTTCTTGTTCTTGTTCTTGTTCTTTGTTGGTGTTGTTGTTGTTGTTGTTGTTGTTGTTGTTGCTGCTGTTGCTGTTGCTGTGATTCTTTGTAATTGTTGTTGTTATTGTTGTTTTTGTTGCTGTTAGTGGTGGTGGTGGTGGTGGTGGTGGTGGAGGTGTTATTGTTGTTGTTGTTGTTTTTGTTGTTGTTGTTGTTGTTGTTGTTGTTGTCGTTGTTGTTCTCGTTGTTGTTATCGTTGTTGTTATCGTTGCTGTTATCGTTGTTGCTATCGTTGTTGTTATCGTTGTTGTTATCGTTGTTGTTATCGTTGTTGTTAACGTTGTTGTTATCGTTGTTGTTATCGTTGTTGTTATCGTTGTTGTTATCGTTGTTGTTATCGTTGTTGTCGTCGTTGTGGTTGTTGCTGTTATCGTTGTTGTCGTCGTTGTGGTTCTCCTCGTCGTTGTGGTTCTCGTCGTCGTTGTGGTTGTGGTTGTGGTTGCGGTTGCGGTTGCAGTTGCAGTTGCAGTTGTGGTTGTGGTTCTTGTTCTTGTTCTTGTTCTTGTTCTTGTTCTTGTTCTTGTTGTCGTTGTCGTTGTCGTTGTCGTCGTTGTCGTCGTCATCGTCGTCGTCGTCGTCGTCGTTGTCGTCGTTGTCGTCGTCGTCCTCGTGGCTGCTGTTGTTGTTGTTGTTGTTGTTGTTGTTGTGGTCGTCGTCGTTGTTGTTGTTGTTGTTGAGCCAGCCGCTCTGACAGTGGACCTGGGGGAAATCGAATGGCAGGGCCCCCCCCGTATGAAAGGAATCGCTACTAAACAAGCCTTGTGGCAACGGTGACCTTGGCGCTTCCTTATACTTAACGTGTTATAACGTCGGACCGTTCGAACGATCGCAGCGCATTACGTCGTCGTTCATGAATAATTTATTTTCTTCTTTTGGACATGTCTGAAACAATGCAAACGACATCACTGAAATTGAACATGCAAGATCAAACTGTCAAGTGTTGAGACTCTGCCACTCTTTTTGTCGCCAGTGCGTCGAAAGGGGAAAGATCAAACCTGTCTGGATTTGCACGTGAGCTGCATAGCTCCTATTGGCATTTCATGTTGCTGCATCGCAACGTCATATCAAATTGAAACTTTGTGTGCATTCCTGTTTCTGCTTTCCCCTTTTTAGCTTCAGCATATCACATCCAAAGCGCATCCGGCAAGAGGGCAGGTCGGTTGACATCTTTCCAAAGGTTCAAGAAATTTCAACTCTTCTATGCTGGACCTGCTCGGGAAGTCAGCAGGGTTGGACTGAGAAGGCACTCGAGTAACCCACAGGTCAGCAAAGAAGTCACAATCAAGGTCCTCAAGCTGAAGAAGAAGCCTTCTCCAGGTGTCAACACTTGCAGCTCCTTTGATCAAACAATCCTGTGCACCATAATTGTCGACAAACAAAATCAGCTTACGTTCTCTCAGAAGTTCACGCCATTCCCTCAGTGCAACAACGCAAGCATAAAGTTCTACTAAGCCAATCACATGTCACATGTTCTCGTCCATCGACTTGCCACGACTCGATGGTCTCCTGCGGTACCCTGCATCCAAAGTACCTAGTCACACCTTCTCCTGTATAAAACTAAAGTCTGCATATAACCGGTTATCTCTACGCATCTATATCCAACACTCTACCCATCGCCTCTCTTTCATATTTGCCCTCTCTAAGCATCATAAATCATACGCCGTGAACCGTTGCGCCACAACCAACAAACAAAACCACAAACCACAACAACAATCGCCAAACCACGCCGTCGATAAAAATTTTGCCTTCGTGAAAACTTCGAAATGACATGTCCGAAAAACTTCAAATGCAAGACAGCTGACACATTGGATGCACTCACACGCACAGTCCCTTTTCTGCGACTCACGTTGGAGAGGTCCGGGGTTTATCAAGTTGGGCCACCGATGTCTCAGTTGACATATAGGCCAAAAAGGAAATGTTCTTTGAGAGCTCAGAAAACTTGGTTGGTTTCTNCCGTCCTGGCTGCCATTTTTGGTGTGACATTCCAGCTGGTCGGATTTCACCCAAGGGGAGAGAGAAAGAGAAATTGGGTGGGTTAGGGAGGGACAATTTTCTACTTTGGGTTCAAAGAATTTTTGAAACCCTCCCTCCTACCCTTGGACCAAGGATTCTGGAAGAACAAAGATTCAGTGACCAGCACAGCTCAAAGAATTTGACAATTGACATCACTGAAACTTGACAGCCTTTGGAATTGAAATGATTGGTTTCCAAAGTNAGAACAAAGATTCAGTGACCAGCACAGCTCAAAGAATTTGACAATTGACATCACTGAAACTTGACAGCCTTTGGAATTGAAATGATTGGTTTCCAAAGTACATATTTAAAATTTTCATTCAAACAATTCATTTGGCATTTGTTTGGTTTGGGTTGTTTTGTTTTGGATTGGGATTGCTTGGCACAACGCAAGGTTTCAGTTTGGGCGTGACGCGTGAGAGCTGAAACGCTGAGAGCATAAGAGACGCGCATGAGATGGGATATACAGACCAGGCTTATATAAATAAGCCTTGTTTAGTTTAACAGAGAGAAAGTATTGTCTGCAAGCAGAAATATCCTTCAGGCAACATCAAAACCGCTCCTATGGTTGCTTCGGATCTTTTGCTTTCATCATACTCAAGGGCCCCATCTGTGAACAGCAGCCACGGCTTTTCAACTGGTTTGGCCTGCAACGTTTTGACCTTGCCTGATTTCAACCTCCATCTGAGAAGCTTGAGTGCACTGAGGGCCGTGCCGTTCAATTCCTCGAAACTATTGTCGGACGTGCCAAGCTTTCTTAAATCATGCATGGCCATGCGCCCAGCCAGTCCGTTATCTGCATCTCAGCAAGCAAACTGTAATCTTCCAAGATGAGAAGGCAGTTCTTTTGGCCTCAGCTTGCCTTCATCAAATATTTTGCTGAGAGTCGCATCTATCTCTGCTACTCTCTCTTTCTTGTTGCCAACACGAATTGTTCCATGTCGGCTTTCAGCGACATCCAGTCCCACTCCAAGGATCTCGGCCCGCTCGCTTGGCTCACTCACCTTGTCTGCAGCATAGTCAAATCCAAGAATGTTGAAAAGGGCCTTGGCGGCTCCCAGCGTTGACTGTTCCAATTCGCCCGGGCATAACATGGGGTAGTCATCGTAATATGAAGACCAAATGAGGCCAAGGTGACATCCAATGGCCCACAATAAATTGCTGATCCTATTGAAATGTAGGACAGAAGCTGAGGCACCGAAAGGCAGAGTGTGCATCAAAAAGAAGTGTGGTTTCTCACTCCGCGGGCATAGAATTGTCACAACTGCTTTGTTCACATCTTTTTCATTCAAAGGGAGTTGCTTGTAAGCGCTGCGCAGGTCAAGTGCAGTCACCTTCATGGTGCTATCCCCGTGCCAGTCTGCATGCACAGGTCCACTCAATTTTTTCTCGTCTTTGAGCACGAAGTACACAGTTCTGTTGTACAAGCAGTGCCTGCAGATGATCAACGCCGCCCACAATACATGATCCAGAGTTCGCAAGGAAATCTTGTCAACACTTGTGAAAGCGCTGTTCAGCTGATTCTCACAGAAATCGTCGATGGGTCGCGGCTTTCCTTTCTGCTCCACGCAGAAGCGCCTCACTGGCAGCCACTGCTTTCCCACTTCTTCGCTCACCTGTTGAAAAGTGAAAGGTCCCCGCAACCAACGTTTCTCAGTGGCCTCCTTGAGAGTGATGTCATACAGAGCTTCCGAATGAGGCCCCTTTCCAGCGCTCTTGGTTTTCCCCACGATTGCCGGACGCAAAAATTTGCTCTGCATCATCAGTTCAACCTCGCTCATCGTTGCAGTCTTAGTCTTGGGTTGCAGGCGGAAGATGCCTGTAGCAGGAGCTTCCCCCACCAGCCGGAAGCCTGTCTGAAGTTCCTGGTGTACTGCTCTGTCCGGCCAGCCGAGGATCTCATCTGAGATTTTCTGCAGCAATGCCAGCCTTTTGTTATCCATTATCTGTCTGACATGAGCGGGCATCTTCAACTTGATGCTCCTCTCTTCACCCTGGAGCTCAGCTGCCCACGTCCTCCACTGTTGTAGCAGGTGCAAACGCTTTCTTGCTGCTGTCAATTTGCTTGAACCCAGCATCTCAAATATCGCCTTGATCACCAGATCTGGGATATGTCGTAGCTCGTCAAAGGGGTGCCACAAGGATTTGGCAACTTTGACAAACTGTGTCCATGAAAAATTCAAAAAACATAGAGCGTTGTGGTGTCACCTTCCTTCCCCTGTTTTGCTTCAGTTCGCAAGAGTTTGCTACCCGCAGGGATGTCACCAATTGCATGTATCAGTTTTTGTTTGCTGTCCACAATGGGTGCCTCTTGCAGGAGGACGGTCGTGACCTTGGAATATTCAGGAATGAGAGGTGGTACAGCTCGCCCACTTTGTTGTTTGTGCGGGTGCATCTTGGGCTTGAAAAGTGTGACATCAATATGTTGACTGCGGGCAATGTCCAAAAGAATTTGCGCATACTCGTCACACAGCCCTTTGGGGTATTCGGCCTCCAGTGCCGTGGCAAATTGCTGAGCATCCTGATCATAGCCCCACTCCAAATGTGTATGTGAATTGTCGCATTGTTTGCAAATGGCCAGAAAATCAGCGTGGTTTGTGAGAAATCCTGTGGATTTGTATCTCTGTCCGCCGTAAGCACGTGAATGAAATTGCACAAAGAAAAATCGTTGCACCAGTTCTTGCAGCTGCATGCATGGCAGCTCCCACAACCAGCTATTCGTTGGGTTTTCGATCGTCCAAGGGATCGCCAGAGTGTCAAGAAAAATACAAAACAAAGCCATGTTGATATACAGTTCATTCGCAGTTGCCACTCGTTAAGCATCTTTTTGAGACATCCACGGCACCCCATATGGAAAGTCAGTGTTGCGAAGAGGCTGAAGTCCGTGCCATGAAGCTGTCAGTTTTATTTCTCTGGCTCGGGAACACGTCCTGCAGGGAGGTGCTATGTGCACCGCAATGACACTGCACTCAGTCACAATGTGTCTCAAAACAACCCAGCTGTGCTCCTTTGATAAATCCAGGTTGAAAGTCTTGATTTTCGTTTTGTGTTTATTGTAACTGTGGTCAACTGCCATGACATCAACCCCAACTGCACCAACGGTCGCCGACAAAATTCCACACCCTGAACACAGTTCAATGAATAAGGGCGTTTGTTCCTTCCGCGCATCATCCAAAAAATTTGTAAGGCCCTCATCGACACCTGAAAATTGTTGACAACCTTCGCTGTCATTATGAGAAAGGTCAGCATGCATTTTCTGCTCACCACATGATAAACTTGCATTGTCTGAATTGCTATCGGGTTCCCAAACGGAATCTGTGATATATGTATCGTTGTGCATCGTATGTTCCACACATCTATTCAGTCTTTACGTCTCATCGGGCACTCCATCGCTGGATGCTGCTTCATGCACCCCTTGACTGCGCACAAGTGAAGCCCTTTGTCGCACCTCTGGTTGTTGACAGAATTGGAACATTTCTTCAAATTGTATTGTACGAGAACACAATCGGTGGCCTTGTGGTGTGGCCCCAACGCATCCCAGGCTGAGAAGGTCTGATGGCACCCTCATAAACTGACTGGAACCTTGCTTCGTCTTTCCTTTGCCTTTGCCTTTGTTTGAAGGTCGTTCAAGACTGTTTGCAAACTGAGGTTTCTCGGTCTTCTGTCGTGTCAGTGGTTGCTCATCATCCTTGGCCCGCACTGCCACAGGCTTCGGCTGAAGAATGGAGAGGACCTCAGTGCTGTTCATGCAATCTTCAAACTTGGCGTCGCATGGTCGCCCTTGCGCAGTCGCCTTGATGCCAGCTCGGGTTTTCTCAGCCAAAAGGAGAAAAAGCCTTTTGTCAGCGGCCTCCAATTGTTGAAATGTCGGTTTCGAAAAACCTTGAGGAACAGAATCCAAACGACACATCATGAGTTTCTCAAGCCACAAGACGTGGTATTTGTAGGCCAATAAATTTGCCTGTTCCATTGCTAACCCTCTCCGCATGAGACAGTACCTGAGGTGAATCTCTGAGGACGTGTCACACGGTTCGACCCTGTTGCTGTTCGACACCGGAATTCTCCTGATGCTTGCACGGTCACTCAATACTGTCCTTTTTGGTGGAAGTCAAGAGTTCATGTTCACGTGACACGCACACCTCCCATGGTATATATTGGAGTCTGTCGTTTTCGTATAACTGCACGCAACGATCCACAAGTGTGTCTCCAGGTTCGTATGGACCTCTTATCTGGATTCCAGTCAAACGAGTCTGTTGTTCCTCCAGGCGTGAAGCTCGATCAGCTGGTGCTAACTTGCGCTGAACATCATCACTGCTTTGTTCAGTCTGTGCCCTAATATCTGCAGCTACTGTAGCACATGACTCGTTATAAAGTCTTCTCATGCAAGCTTCTTCAACAAGACTGGGGTCCCTGCCGAGGATTTTGTGGATGAGTTCCTTGAACGATTTGTCGTCGCTTGCACCAGGAGAATAGTTGCAAGCGAATGCAAACTTTGCCATGGTGTCCAGTCTTTCCGTTTTGAATCTTTGGAACACATCATCTGCAAGTCCTATGGCCTTTGCACGCTGTTCAAAAACAGCCGCACTATCTCCAAAACTCATGACTGCTTGATGGAAGAAAAACTACGGATTCGCTCATCTTGGCTCTGCATGCGCATGACATGACATCGCATATGCCATGATCTATGTCTATGTTCAACTCACCCCACAATCCCATGAAGTCTCATCGGGTGAATCGTAACTGCCGACGCATTTCAGCACATTCACGATTGCATCTTGCTCATGCTCAAAGTTTCTGCATTGAAACGTCTCACATATGACTAAAGAATGCAAAACTGAAATGAAATCTGACCGCAAGTCATGCATGGCAACACACTGCATTGTGGTTCAATCTGACCGGCATGGGTCTGGCGGCTTGCATGTTGCCCCATGATAGCATTGCTCTGCATAAATCACGCATAGCTACAGCTGACCGCCTATCACTTCTTGAAGCACGAAGAACATGTCGGGTGAGTGAACTGGCCGGATACCAACCGACCACACTTGAACAACTGGCCAGTCTCGTCAGCTGTGATATGCAAACATCTGGAGGTCTTGTGTCTGAAATAAACTGCATCGCACTCTAACATCTCAGGTCCCCACGTGCCAGCGAACTTTTCCAAAGCCTCCTCTTCATCAGTGTGCTCGGCCTCCTCCTCGTCTCTCGAATCACAGGATGAGGAAGATGAAGCATCATCTTTGAAGTTGTCTTCAGGAGCACCTCCCTTCGGGAAGGAGCCGCTTCGAGTGGCGTCTGGCACGAATGTCTGGGCTCGAATGGCCTCCGTCATGGCCTCGAGCAGCCAGCCGTACTGGCCACGCCATGGAATCCCTACTGTATGTCAGTAGGGATTTGTCTTTCCCTGACGAATGGTACCCCAGGTAACGAAGAGCCGAGGGATCCATTCACCACTTCAAAGCCATTGCCAGAATCTTTCAGGGAGTTTTGCCCCAGCCACCGCCAGATGCAGGACTGGGTATAAGTGGCATGCCACGGCCTGTCAGCAAGCCTGCCACGGCTCTCAGTTCAAGCCACTGCTCCACCCACCCATGGTCTGTGAAGCTTTTGGTGGTGACGACAATCGGCAGCATGCGTGTTTTCTTTTCAAGAGTGGTATTGGTTTTGCATCTTTCGGCAGCCCCTTCAAGATATCCATGCTGCATGCCCATTGGTATCTCCACCTCCAACTCTGTCACAGACTGTGCGTCGGAGTATCGAAGCCTGCTAAAACTCATTAAAAGAAAGAAACCAGATGCCACCCTGTCGTACGAGGTTGGGTCGGGTGGGGTGGGTTGGGGTTGGGGTTCAACCCTAACCCGCAACTATGGGGGTCTCAGGCGGGGGGGGG